>JAAEAF010001177.1:0-184605 GCA_011037195.1 Triatoma infestans | reverse complement strand
AATATGAAGATTTATCAGGAACTGAAATTATTAAACACACACACAAAAAATATAAAATAAAATAAGCTTAAACCGCTAAACTACAATAATCAATTGAGTAATTATATTTTTGCTATTTGTGAATTTGTAACCACAAAAAAAAAAAAAAAAAATCAATTGAAGGTTTATTACTAAATTTGATTTTTTTCTTCCTTCAATGAAAACAAAGTAATAGAATTCAAACTATATGGGCACCGAGGAAATATTACTTTATAAACATTCAAATTATCTTCAAAATATTTGAAAATATAATAATAAAAAAAATTGAACGAGAAATATTTTTAATACTTTCAAAATAACCGCAATATAATTTGCAAATTAACAAGAGTGAGAGAGAGAATGAGAATGATAGAGAAATTCAGCGAGATGGTATTAGTGAATTGTCAGTCTAAAAGGGGAATGCAACAGGTCCGTCAGCTTTAATGTTACTGAACATTCAAATTTTGGTTCCTAAGTCATATAACTTAATTTATACTCGACTGGAAATCTATTTTCATTTAATTACAATTATTACGCAAACTAATTTATTTAAAAATATTATTATTATTATTATTTCATTACATTTGAAGAAATAAGTCGATTTAGGGTTGATGATTTTTTTACGAATGTTTTTTATACTTTCTCTTATTCCTGGTAAAAGAGGAATTATTTGCGATCGTGAGAAATTTAGGAAATTGATTTTCTGACCGAAAATACTTCTTTTGGGGTCTAAATACGAAAAATATATTATTTTTAGCGAATGATCTGTGTGTGTGTGTGTTTGTTTTGTGTGTGTAGATAATAGATTATCTCAAAAACGAAAAGTCGCAAGAAACTCAAACTTGGTATTCCGGTTAGATACTACCCTTACATCAGATACGAAAGCTACCGACAAAAGTCCATCAACCGGAAGTATGAATTTCTTGAATGTTTTATTTTCTTCAGTTTTTCTTGATTTACTCGAAAACGAATCCAACTTTGTATCTTTTCTACACAATTACTTCTATCCATAATACTTTTATTTGAAACATTTTCCCGAATTTTTTTTGGGGGGGAGGGGGAGAACAATAACATAAAGGTTACCCCGTAAAGTACCACTTGAATATAATATATAGTCCTAGCACTTATAATATTAATATACATTAGAAGTATTGCTGAAATTCCAAATTTGAAGAAAATCGATTGAAAACGTGAGATTTTACAGAAAAAGTTTTTTGGACGTTTCTCGAAATGTCAACAAAGATTTCCTCTAAACTTGATATGCTAATTATTTTGGATGATTGTGCGGAATAAAATTTGAAATGTTACATGCAGTTGGATCAATGTTTTTGGTGTTCTCTACTAGGCCACAATATAAATCACTTCTAGAGCTGCCAAGGTTAGTAGGTAAATAATTACCCCCCACCCCCCACAACCACCACCACCACCACCACCACACCACCTCTACATTTAGGACAAACATGTAAAATTTGAATATAAAGGAAATTTATAACAGAAAGTCGTGTGATTTTCTTTTTAATTTATTTTATTTTTTTATTTTTTTTTTGAGAGGTGGAGTCTTTATCGCACACTTGCTGCTTAAAAATTTGTTCCACCTCCGGGATTTATTTTCGAAATTCTTGGAATGTTTCACCTGCGCACTTCAAAGACTATATGTTTCACTATGAGAAGCCCTTGCTCTCTTGTTTCCATATAATCATTGATCGGTCTTAGGCGTTATTCCTTCATGAGGAAGTTTCGACAAAATAAATAAATATGTTTAAAGACATATTGCAAAAGAACGGTGCTAGTCGGTGCTTCTGACTTTCAACAAATCTTAACTTTGGACAAACTCCTCAAAACAAAACGTTTGATGATCACAAAATGAAATCTGGTTATCATAAGAAAAAAACTTTGTTGCTTGAATTACTTTGAACATTGACTGTACCAGAATATATTTATTTTAAACTAGTAGGTACTCGTAAGAAAAGAATTTAAAAACATAGTGTAGTCGTAAATATATATATTTTTTTTTAATGAAGGCTCAGGAAAAAGTAAACTTTAGAAAAGTTTTTAGAATTTTAGGTTAATATTGTTGAATATAATGGATGTGAGAAATGGTTGGGTTTTTTTTGGAAAATGAACGAGAATATAAGTTGAACACTGTATAATGAGAGAACGCACAAACTGCAAAGACTTTAAAAGTATAATAGAAGTTAGATAACGAGAGAAATATAAAGAGACAGACTGGGAGTGATGAGAAGATAGTACAAGATTCTGACTGGTTGTAAGCTCGACGTAAACTGTTATAAAACTGTTCTCTTGTAGGGCTAGCTGAGCTATATATATATAGAGTTTCCCACCCTAGCCTGGCTTAGGTAGCGGTTAATCTGATTGTTTCTGTTTTATGTTACTCAGCCCTTCGGATCCTATTACAATGAACAATATCAATTATTTTTTTTTTCGAAAGTGCTACTTTATTAACCGATTTTAATGGATTAATTATCGAGATAAAATGAACCAAAAATCGAAAATCATTCAAATTCTTAATCATTGTATTCATCGTATTGTAATGTAAAGTTTAAAGTCCAATGAAAACTGTTCAATCAATCTGTCGATTATCACTTCTTGGTAACCAAAAAAACGGAAACTGCTCGAAATATATAAACTGGATTCTGAAAATTATTGCAACTGAAGACGAAGTTTTTAAAGGGTATCTGTCTACCGACAAGGCCATGTAGAAACGCTCATTGATATGTACAAGAAAATTTACGTCTTCGAAAGCCACCAAGGGAGAAAATAAACAAATCGTCCAAGGCCCAGAGGAGGATATGGATTTGATCTCTAAAGAAGGGAATAAGGGGGTGACCGCGAAAATAAGGGCCGCAATTGCCTGTAATGGGGATAAATTTATTGAGAAGGGTGGTCTTACTTCCTGTTATAGAACTATTGTACAATACGCTCTGTAAGTTGTAAATTAATTCAGTTGGAATGTTTATGACTGTGTATCATGCCGTGAAATCATTCTCTTTGAAAACTGAACTAGGTAAATTGTTTTATTTGTGATGAAATTATTGGATTTTTTCCATTTAATGGCACTTTTACTTATATTTCAATTTAGAGAACCTTAGACGTAACCATTAACGCAATAAAACTCAAAATAGCTAATGGTCCAACAGTAGAACTAGCCAGAAGATATCTAAAACTTAGAATAAGATAATAAATTCAATATGGAACAGTGTTGTGACAAGTACAATAAACTAGAATTCAAATATTACCATTATTTTGACAGTTATCCATTAAATAAATTACAATCTAGAATTGTAGTAATAGAGTAAAACAGTGTAGATCAAAACAGATTATTTATCTGTCTAGTTAGTGTGTAGTTGCTGTTGTTGTTGACTTGAAATAGTCAACAACTTGGCTAGATCTGCTTGGTCTATCATTGAAATTGATAGACTATGCCCGAACGTCCATCACAATTGACTTTATTCTATTTTATTCTATTTTTGTCTTCCCTTAGATTGGTGCTACTCAACTTGTAGATTTTGTCTAGCTAACTATTTTATATTAGTGTTTTATCCTAGACAAGAACAATCATTGATAGGGTTCTTATTATAATAATATTATTAAATAAAATTCATTTCCTTGCTACTCAGCAATTGATCTAAACAAATTTAATAATTTATTTAGATTTCTAGTTAATTGTCTAGAAATTATCATTAAGACAATAGCAGGTAATTACTTTGATCATCTTATTAGCTACAAATTTACAATAACGCCCGCAAATAAAAACCTGTATAGGTAAGTAATAAAACTTAAGCGACCTTTTGCTAGATTAAAATTCTATCATGTGCAATTTTACTAATAATAGGAACATGGCTATAATTTTAACCATTATTTGAACAAAATAATCTATAAATCTTATCAACTAATGTTAAAAAAAAAAATATAACAGCCAATTAAATTGCTTGTCACATCTGTATACAGGGTCAACTCACCATTTATAGTTAAACAATACTTAATGACTGTAATAATTATAATATAATAATGTGGAACATGACAACATAATTTATTGTCATGTTTAGTGGGCTGATCTTAACCGGTTAACTAAAAATATTTATGTTAAATTATTCCGATCACATTAACATTATATCTGTTAAATTTATAATTCTATAGAGTGTTTTTATATATTAAATAAAATCGTATATAATAAATTTAAGATTGTGAACAAATTTACAAAGAGATTAATAGTAATAGCAGGATAATTAATAGTACTTGACTAATTTGTAATTAACTTATTGTAATTAATATAATAAAAGACTTAATTAATATAATAAGTATGAATATACTTAACACTATAAGGAAATTGATGTTTTTGGTGTTCGTTACGACCGCTGTATTCAAGGCTGTAAATTGGATGTTGAGGTTCGGTCACATACTGCTACATACTGTCAAACTTCCAATAGTTGTGATTTAGTTTAATATTATTGTTCTACAACAATAGTTTAAAATAAATTTAAATGTGCTATACTCGCTGGCCGGCGCAGGAATTCCTCAGGGTAGTATACTTGGCCCGTTTCTATGTACTGTATTCACTTCAGATCTATCAACCTGTATAAACACTCTTCTTTGCACTTACGCTGATGACACCGCCATCCTTGCGTCCAGCTCTGATCCCATAACTGCCTCCACTCTCATACAGAATCATTTAAATAAAATAGAATCTTGCGCCAAAAAATGGCGGATTAAACTCAACTCACAAAAGTGTCAACAAATCACCTTTACTCTGCGTCGTGCCTCCTGTCTTTCAGTAACCTTCAACTCAATACCACTCTCTGCTACAAACTTAGTTCGCTACCTTGGGATGTACATCGACAAAAGACTAACATGGAATCCACATACAAAACTAAAAAGACTGGAACTTAACAAACGGAATAAGTTACTACTCAGACTAATAGGAAGACGAACGACGAGCACAAGCGACTAATATACAACTGTATACTCAAACCGATGTGGACTTATGGACTTGAACTGTGGGGTTCAACCAAGCGATCAAATTCCCAGAAAATTCAGTCTTTTCAGTCAAAAATACTCTGCCAGATAACAGATGCTCTATTCTATGTCTCTAATTCCACCCTCCACAGTGATCTCAAAATCCCATATGTATCTGAAGCTGTCAAAACTAAATACAAAAAATTCTATTACTCTCTTGCCCTCAACTCTAATCCTCTTGTTCAAAAACTCGCCTCCACAACTATACCAGATAATCCACCGCTATGGCCCCGTGATCACCTCAGCAATAGGACGTAACTCCTGCGAGAGTGTTACCGCTGGGTAGCTTCTTTCCTCCAGCTAATCACGTCATTGAACGTTTAATTTACTAAGTCGTCGCCGGATATTTATAAAAAAAAAAAACAAATATTATGAATATAAATTATAAAAAATTTTCTTACATACAATTTTGACTAATTATTAATTTCACATTATTTACGAAGATAAGAACACAATTTTAATAGTTCTCCCCAACCTAGCGATGCCACCATTGCAATTTTATAAAGAAAAAATTGTGCAGCACAAGATGATTGGCAGATGTTAATTCCGAACAATTCGGTCATAGGCATTTTTATCAAAATTTTAGTTTTAACAAAGACAAGAGACAAAAAAAACATCTGTTTATAAACTTTTAATACTTCTCTTCTCTTTTTCGACTTCAATTAAAGATGTAGGAGTGGAAATAATGTATTAAACTGACTCTATAGAGAGAAGCTGAACTCACTGTTCTCCAAAGCCTTCTAATATCAATTTTACCGCGCATTAAATGAATTAGAAAGAGAAAAATATACTGTTTTTTTTTTTTTTTTTTAATAAAACACTTGCAAACCTCGAAAAACAGGTAAAAGAAAAAAAAATGCATTCAATAAACTAATACCTGCGGTTAACCGTTTTGATCGAGAATTTCAGCCAGATACCTACAGACAAACCACATACAACAAAACACCCTCATACAGAACTTTAAACTATATATTTTCGATGACAAATCATTTTAGCAAAATCTAACATAATGAAATGATTTCCTTTCAAAAAATTATAAATTTTATTTTTATATCTCTCTAAATCTTTTTATTCTTGTCAAAATATTGAAAGAAATTATAGATTTTGGTTCAATTCCGAAGGAGATTCACCAAAATATCAAATTATATTATGTTATTCACGAAGAATTACATCTGGTATATTATGTTTGTGTGTTTAAGTTCAATAAATGAACGGCATTTTAGTGTGAATAAAGAATAGGTCTCGCAATGTGGATTGTTAATTTGTGGATGATTCGAGATATAATGGCACTAACCACCATCAAATTCGGACCTCAAAAGCTGGACTTAATATTGCTAATAGCATTCGTATTGAGGCATCACCTTTGATCCTCCAAGCGTAAGTCAACTATGCATTATCTCCCGTATCACGGTCACTACAATGTACAGAGGCGAATGGGCTTCAACTTTGACAACGAATCACCCACCTAGAAGTTGAAGAAGAAACTATATAAAAGCTGATCAACTGAGTGCTTAATCAATCAGTCTCTGCTAAACTTCAAAGAATAATGATATACCAAAAGTCATTTCAATAAGTAATGACACAAATCGCTGTAGCTCAAAACGATTTATTTAATCAATACAAAACTCTGGCTACATTTCAACACAGTCCCTAGCAACATTTATACACTTGTCCCATCGTTCTTCTAATTTGTGTTTTATGCCTCTGACATAAAATTCTTTGGGTTGATCTCGAAGCCACTTTTGCACATGCTTTTCAACTTCTTCATTGAAATGAAAATGTTTTCCACGTATAGCCTCTTTAAGGGGTCCAAACAAATGAAAGCCAATGGGGGCGAGGTCGGGACTGTAGGGAGGATGTGGAAGGATCTCCCATCCCACTTTTTCTTGGTTTCTTTGTGGGCGCCCGTAAGTTGTCGTGGAACCCATATCGCACAAGTTTTCTTGTACTGCAACTTATTCTGAATAATGTTATGAACAGTTCCAACACTCGCGTGCACTTCTTCAGCTATCAGTTCAACAGTAATACGCCTGTTGTCCTGAATTAATGCGTTAATGCGAGATTCGAGGGAGGAAGTTGCAATTTCAGCTGGTCGTATACTTGGTTTCTCGACACAGACACTTCCACGGCCACTTTAAACTGTTTACCCATCCACAAATTAACAATCCACATTGCGAGAACTATTCTTTATCCACACTAAAAGGCCGTCCATTTATTGAACTGTTCTACCGATTTGTAAACGTTCGTACGGTTCAAACCATTATTCCCGTACGCTTTAACATTCTTTCGTGGATTTTACTACCATTTGATACCCTCTGCCACTAATAATCTAATCACTGAGGTTGTTTTCCTCAGGTGCATTGCTCGAGCGGACTAGCTATTGTTAACTGAATACATTTGAGGTTATAAGTACCAAATACTATCGAACAGCTGATGAGAAACTAAGTACAAGGATGCCAAATTGACGCACTGAAACTATTGTATTGATTAAACAAACCGTTTCTGAGTTACAGCGATTGATCTATTAAATGACCTCGTACTTTGAAAAAATCTGTCGTCAAATCAACTTGGAAGAGTAAATAGTTGCCAGATCAACTTAAGGAATTAATAAGACATCAAAACATCAACTAGAAATGGTTCACCAAGCTAGCAACATTAACTGTAATTCGACCAAAATATCTTGACCCTCAAAATGAGTGCGCTAAAAGAGGCGTACAGTCAAAACAAAGACATTACAAGAGATACGGTTTACTTTCATGTTGACGCTTGTTTACTACTGTTTTGACGCACGGTTTATGTTTATTCTTCCTGCTTGGTTTAATTTATCCTCCTAATTGGTGAAAATAATCTACTGTAGAATAAACTGTAAAATTTATAATTCACTGGAGAAAAGCCGTTCGTTAAAACAAGTGAAAAGATATTTTGATCACAGACGATATTATTTCTACAAGGACAGTTGGCTAGCAGCAATAGAAAATCACGTAGATTCCAATATATCCAACCTAAACGCTTCACTAGTTTATTTCAACCAATAATAGATTATAGTTTGGAATGTAGTATTGGATTTGGATGAATTGACATTAGCTGAGCTTACCATCAGCTGCCTCGTTCAGTCATTCAGCTTGGATTGTTTTGGATAAGTTTGGACGAAATGAACATGAGAACAGGTTAAAAAGTAGTCACTTGACGTCACCTGTTATCAAAGTAGTAAGGGTGATTGGGGGAGGAGAAGAATGGTTTTGAGCGATGGCAAGAGGTGTGCAACAGGAGCGGGTGGGGACATATAGGATTTACAATTAATCAAAAGTGATGTTGGAATATTGAGTAGTGAAAATCGTTCAGTAGTTGATTGTATGAAAGAGTGTTTTATACATATGTATGTGTATGTTGTTGGAAGAGTGACAGTAGAAAGGTAGAAAGAGAGAAGAGTGATTGTAAATGGAAGAGAGATGAGAATATAGAAACGATATATATCGACAGGGAGAAGAAGAGATCCGTCAGTATGTAATGTCAGTCGGAGGCCCCCGTGAAGAGCAGCTACATATATATCCATCCAGATATCTAACCACTCCATATGTACTGCCTGACAAGTGTCACCAATCAGTCAAATTAGACATAGATTACCACCTATCGACAGCTACATCTGTTATCCACCACTCATTGGCGTCAACTTTTTTATAACTCTTTTGAATACAGTAATGTTCTTTCGACACTTTTTATTTTTTTATGAACACTTGTATTATTTTCCGCTTTCATATTATGAAATGCTTTTTATTTTCACTATTTAAGTTTGACACACTTTTTGTTTTATATTTTAATTCAATACATGATACATTTTTATTACATTATTTAAAAAACAATTTAATTTATATGTTTTACGGTTTATTTACTTTTAACTATACACTTTAATCATTAACTGTTATGAAAGCTTTCAAGCTGCTAAACATCCAAGTTCTTCATATTTTCTACTTCTGCTTTAAAGAGACATTGAGACCCATGTAGGTTTTTTTGAACCGGTCCTTGGCTGTATCTAGATATATAACACTTTCCTTTAGTTAAATTAACTTTTGTTTTATTGACGGTTAACTCAGATAGCGTGCTGGATTTGACGCAGAGGCCCCGGTTCAAGTCCAGGCTGCGCCGACCTCCAGATTTTCTCGCCCTAAAATTCTACAGCTCACTTCCCAAGGCATTATAGGACGGTAATACAGTGAGAAATCTCGGAGTTCATGACTTTCTTCTCATGCTTTAATACAATTATGTATAAAACTACTTTTCTATCAACTTCAAATTGTACTTAAATATAAAGATGGCAGGAAATCAAGTACCTACCCAGGGAGGACGTAGAAGTGATTACATTGTAGGTCAGAAAAGTGTACCAACAACGTTAAACAATCCTATATAATCATTACAATGGTCGAGAAAAACCCCCAAAGAATCAGCAATTTATTCATTAAAATCGCACTTATGATTAACCGATGTTCTTCAAATTTTAAATCCTACCAATGCATAAAATATATATTAATAATGTATAGAGAACCATGAATAGTACTGAAGTGTTACTTCAGAGGGAAGCTTATCGTTTCAGTTCCTCCTAAACCCCAGAAAATCATTTTTCTCAAGAAAAACATATCAAATAAAAGTGATAGATATTTATATATGTAGATAGTATACGGAGTTTAGAGAAAATCACGGACCCGTTTTCGTGAAAAACGCGAAAAAATATTCCCTAAAGGCTCATTTCCGGTTAATAGATTTTGGTAGATGAACACTAAACTTTCCTGCCAGATGCGTGGAGAAAAAGTAAAATACAACGCAAAAAAAAAAACTAAATCAATTTTTGAAATAATAATTGCGATACTGAATGATTTTTTCAGGATTAATTGAACACAAGAAACATCGAATTTTGTTGATTGACAGCTAAACTTACTTTGTAACCTAAGGCCATATTTTTCCACATATAATTCCAAAATAGAATCTATTTTTACAATAGTCGTATTGCCTGAATCACGATAATATAATAACTAATTTTTGAATTGGTTAATTTAGGTATAATTTTCAAAAAATAATATTGTTTCCCTTCTTATTTTTCATCGTAGTATTATTTCGATCATTGGATACGCATATATTCTTCTTCTTTTTTAATATATTTTTTTATAATATATAATGTGAACAAAAAGTGCATCTCGAACGATAGATCGGACCAATAAAATATTATTACTTATACACGATATTCATTCTCACTCACTCTCTCTCTCTCACTCATTCTGCCCTCTTTCTCTTGCTCCTTCTCCTACTCTTCAAATCTTCAATAACATTTCCATATTTATGAGTGAACGTAGAAAAGTATTATTCTATAAGAAGATTTTTCTAGTAACTACTAAAATTACGGAATATTCTACTAATAACGATTTTCTATCTAAAGGAAAGTTTTATGAATTAATTATTCAGATACATAGTCCAAAGAAATGTTAACGGCAATAAGCTAGCCATAGTCTTTCAGGGAGAGGTTGTCTCGATAATTATCAATGCTGTTTAGATAATAACAGGCGTATAAGAATGAGAACTCTGGAACATGATTCCAGTGAGTACCCGGGCATTCAGAGCATAAAGGCAACGATGCAGCAGATCGCCTTGCCCGGAAGAGTTCCATATTGGATCTAAACTCTTTTGTAGCATTGCAAGATGTCTCATGAGTGCAGCCATCAAAGCATGGGGCATAATAGATCACAAAACTTCACGCAGAGGCAGGTGAATAAAATGTATTAATAGCTATTCGTGCAGGCTTACTACAGAACTACACCAACAAGGCCGAAATCGGGGTCATACGAATGTTTTCTCACTAGCCATTGTAGGTTCAAGATGCACCTGCACCGTACAGCCTGCATACGTTTTGCCGGGAAGAAGGGGAAACATTACTACACTTACTGTGACAGTGTGAGGGGCGGGTATGGCTGAGAGTTGGCCTCTTCGGGGAGGAGAAACTGACAGTTTCAAGCAGGAATCTCTATTCAGACAACTAAGTCTAATTAAACAGACAGAGAGAGGGTATTCTAATTGTGGGTGCCATAGGTTTGCTAGCAAACCTCAACAGTCCATTTCTAACCGAATTCACTGAACTGGATATTATAAACATATAGTAATAATAATAATAATAATAAATGGTTATTTATTTATAATATACACAGTTTACATGAAAAATTCAGAAGTGTGAAAAAAAGAACTAATAACCCACATTCTCATGGTCAGAGCTGACCGTCTGAGGAGTATTATAAACATACATTTATTAACCGATTACTACATTTTACAGTACATTACTGTTTGCTTTTACAGAAATTACATTTATGTTCAAAAAAAGATTCCAACAGATATTATTTACTAGCTGAAGATACTGTCATCAAGAAATGAAATAAGATTTCAGCGTATCTAATTTGCAATCAACATATTTACCTTTTAATTCGAATTTTGTTTTATTTACTTTAATTATCTTTATGTTAAAGAACTAATTTTTTTTTTTTTTTTTTTTGCGCTACAGCCCTTGGAGGGCCTTGGCTTCCTCAGTAATTTTGCCCCATTCACTTCTATCTTTCGCCTTCAATCTCCATTTTCTTACCCCAAGTTTTCTCAAGTCCTGATCCATTTCGTCGATCCATCTTTTTCTCGGTCTCCCGATCTTTCTTCTACCTTCCGGGCGACCTTCATATAACTTCCTTACAGTCCTGTTTTTGTCCATTCTCTCGACATGACCTAGCCAGGCTAATCTTTTTCCTTTTATTTCTGATACAATGTCTGGAGCAGCGTACAGTGCACTGATTTCAGAGTTTTTCCTAATTTTCCATACTCCGTTCTCGTATTTGGGACCGAATATCCTTCTCAAGATCTTTCTCTCCCAAACCCTCAGCATGTTCATTTCATTCTGAGTCATTATCCATGTTTCACATGCATACATGACTAGAGGGCGGATAACAGTTTTATAAATTCTGATTTTCTGTTTTTGAGAGATGGACCGGGATTTCAGAATTTTATTTAATGCGAAACAGCAACGACTGCCCGAAGCTACTCTTTCTTTAATTTCACTTTTGACATCTCGATGTTGTGTAAATATGGCGCCTAAGTACTTAAAATTTCTAACATTTTCAAACAATGTGCCACTAATCTGCACACGTTGGGACCGACATATACGATTATCAAATCTTGAGGACAACATATACTTGGTTTTGGAGTAATTCAGCTGCAATCCCACCTCTTCTGCACTTCTTTGCAGTTGTTCAAAACATTCTTCTAAGGCCCGGAATGTCCTTCCGACCAGAACAACATCGTCAGCATATGCTAGAAAGTGCCTGGCTCGATTAAAAATCGTCCCGTTTGGGTTTGTCTCAATGCTCCGCATAACTTTTTCTAGGCTGAGATTGAACAAGATTGTGGATAGAACATCACCTTGCCTGAGGACTCTATCTATACTAAAAACTTCAGAGTATCCTCCTTGACTTCTCACTTTAGCAGCCGCATTGTTTAGACACATTCTCACCAAATTGATTAACTTACGTGGAATTCCAAAATCTTGTAAAATATTAAAAATTTTACTCCTAAATAAGCTGTCTTAGGCTTGTTTAAAATCAACAAATAGGTGATGCAAGTCTATATTATATTCGTAACACTTTTCATGCATCATCCGCATTGCAAAGATATGATCTATTGTTGATCGGTTTCTGCGGAAACCCGCCTGATAATCACCTAGAATATTATCGGAATATTGCGTCAGCCGCTTTGCCACTAGCTTAGCCATAATTTTATAAACGATGGGTAACATCGCTATGCCTCTATAATTCTCGCACAATGTCCTATCCCCTTTTTTAAAGAGCGGACAAATAATTGCGATGGACCATTCATCCGGCATTGATTCCTTTTCCCAAATATTTGTTATTAGTAGAAATATTCTTTCCCAAAGCAACTCTCCACCAAGTTTTATCATTTCAGCAACTATTCCGTCATCACCAGGTGCCTTATTATTCATTTATTAACCGATTACTACATTTTACAGTACATTACTGTTTGCTTTTACAGAAATTACATTTATGTTCAAAAAAAGATTCCAACAGATATTATTTACTAGCTGAAGATACTGTCATCAAGAAATGAAATAAGATTTCAGCGTATCTAATTTGCAATCAACATATTTACCTTTTAATTCGAATTTTGTTTTATTTACTTTAATTATCTTTATGTTAAAGAACTAATAAATTGTAAAATTCATTACAATGAAACTATAAGCTATTGTACTATTATGAAGCATAACGTTACAAAACCATTTATTTGTCTGAATAATGTGACGATTATGACACTAAATTTGAAGAAAAAAGTTCAACTTTCACATACAATGGATTTCACACTACTCGTTATACACAGTCCATTCGCTTGTGTGTGAAAGTGACAATATTCAAAAACTAATTAGCTCGACATCTAGCGGCAATATGCGAAAACAAGATCAAAACATGATCCAAACACAGCGGATGTGAGGTTATATTAAAGGTTATAGAGAGAGAGGGAGTATTTGACTTGAATTAAAATACATTTTCAATATTTTACAATTTTTTTATATTTTTAAATTAAGAACCAATTTAATACAGTTGCAGAAAAAAAATGAATATTCAACTCGTGTGTAATGAATTTTTTTTTTAAAACTCTGAACTCGAGCGTAAAAAAAATCCTACATCTCTCACTTGTCAAATACTTAACTATTCTCCTCTGTGAAAATTTTGGGAATAATTTTCAAATAATGGAAATTCCATATAATTTTGTTTCGCTATTGCAAGATAATAATGCTACAGTGCAAATAGTTTGCGCTGGAAAAATTGCCAGCGACTTATATTAAATCTATCGATTAACACTTTGGTGCTAGTAGTATTCGCTGACAGGGTGCTGATCTAGCATGCGAGAAAACAGTAGCCGGGCTGTGGTATAGATCGCTAGAAAATTGTTGATGAAAGCAATGAAGGGCTAACTTGAAGACACCTCGAAAAAAATAAAATGCTTTCTAACAGGCATCTTTTACACTGGACTTATTCAACTCTAATTAGCTCGACATCTAGCGGCAATACGCGAAAACAAGATCAAAACATGATCCAGGCACAGCAGATTTGAGGTTATATTACAGGTTATAGTGAGAGGGAGCATTTGACTTGAATTAAAATATATTCTCAATACTTTCAGATTTTTTCATATTCATTTAAATTAAGTACCGATTTGATACAGTAGCAGAAAAAAATTTTCAAGCGACTGTCAAGTTTTATGTCAAATTAAATTAGAACAGGTTAATGAGTTAATAAAATAATTCTGACAGAGTTACGATTAAATAAGATAAACTGTAATGTCTAAACAAATTAAATAGGGACTTTTTTTGTAAGATGAAAACAGCAATTTGGCAGCAATAAAAATGAAATATAAATTATAAGTGGCTAACATTCAACGTAATAGTTTAAATATAAGCAAAAATGTAGTAGCTAATGTTTCCTTAACGTCAACTTATTCATGCGTATAAAATATTTGGAAATATTTCTGAACATTTTTAAATAATATTAGGATTAATAATTTATATAGTAATAAATTAAAAACGTATTAAGGAAGGGATTTCGCATATATACAATATAATATTCTTTATTCACTAATTCACATTGCAAAAATTATATATAATAAAGCTATGAAAATATGAATAATTTACAGTGCATCTGTCTAATATTACAGTTCTTGTGTGTTTAATGTGAATTGTCTGAGAAATGTTCGTTTACCTTATTTTTTTGAAATGGGAACGACACTAACCATTAGTCATGGTTTATTGCATTCTAAAATGGAAACTTCTCTATTTAATATTATTATTATTATTATAGTTCGAAGCAGGGGACATGTTCTAAATGAATAGTTTTCTAGAATGAAAAGTCTTTTTGAATGCGTTTTATTAATTTTTATAAAATGAATATTTTTCTTATATTGTTGCCAAAATTGTCTATAAATTTGGTTTAAAAAAAAAAAAAAAATCTGGTTTGACATATACAAACAAGAGTTTCTCTCTGACTGCAAATTACATAGTAATAAAAGCAGTGACGTGCTAACTTGAAGACATCTCGAAAAAAATGCTTTTAATAGGCACCTTATATACTGGACTTATTCAAATCTAATTAGCTCAACATCTAGCGGCAATACGCGAAAACATGATCCAGACACAGTGGACTAGAGGTTATATTACAGGTTATTGTGAGAGGGAGCACTGACAAACTTTATTCAAAAATTTGTTTACAAAATGTAAAGATGTTATTGCACAAAGTATTATAGATAATATACCTATACTTTATTCATACAGCACCAAAGATATAGAACAAAAAAAATTTTCAATTATTTACAGTGGTACTCGTTTATGGAGTAATAATTTTTATTTTGCAAAAATTTGTTAAAGTTCCTGTTTAAATTTGTTTCTACATAAGCTCACCTGAAGCAAACACTCCAAGCAAACAATTATAGATTTTAGCGGCCATATATAGTGGGGTTTTTCCAACATTTGATGTTCGATGTGCACGCACCTCCAATAAGTTGTTTTGCCTTGTCGTAATGTTATGTAAGTTCCCCTCCATGCCGAAATTTATTTGGCTGTTCTAGTAAAAATACGGCACATTTAAGGATATAGCAACTGGGTAATTTTAGAAAGCGTAATCGCGGAAATATTTCGCGACAACTTGTATCCTTTCTAACCTTGCATATTATTCACACTACTTTCTTTTGATACTTGAACACATTCACCGCTAGTGGCGCGCTACCTCACAACATTTCTGAGTCATGACTGAATAAAATTGCGCATATTAGGCCGTCTTCAGTCCTTCAATGGTCAATACGTCAATCAGTCGTGCCACTTCCGTCTATAACACGTCTACTTCCGTCTATATTTCCGGTGAAAAGTCAATTTCGGGAATTTGGCACAATTACAATACTTTCTCTCATCAGCAGTAAGGGAAAGTAAAAATCTGATGTGAAACAGGCATATGACTTTTTCTTACTGCAATTTATTACTATTCCCAGTTAATTTATTATTTTCATTAAAACTTGCAAAGTTAATAAAAATATCAGTTGAGCTTGTATTACGTGTAAATAAAATAAAGGTAATGGACGGGATTACAATAATTACAACAACCTGAATATACCATACCACATTGGTATGGCAGCGCCCTCTGTTCACAATATTTTAGTGAAACTTTCTAAAAAGTCAGATTAAAGTTAAGGCTTAAGAGGTTTCTGAAAAGCCTTCAGGCTTTTCTCCTAAAGAAGTTTAAAGAAAATTTGTTGAAGCACTTTTCCAAAAAGAAAAAAAATCCAAAAAGTTAGAAATCGATTCTTTAAATTCGCTTAACCGATATATTTTTTCGAAGTAGGAATTCTAGCCATGCATTTAATGTATCTTAATATTATTAAACAGGTGGTGAAAAATGTACAACACTTTAAATTTTATCGTTCAGCAGCTCCATAATCCTCCAAAAAAAAAACAATTTTCTCTCTGAAAACTGTTACAAATAAAAAGGGACAGTCACTTAGGTTTTTTTGGAGTTAGTATGTGAAAATTAGAAAGGAAAAAAGTTGAAGATTTCAAGAAAATCCCGGAAACAGAAAAAATAAAACTCAGTAATAAAACCACATCTCTAGTTGCGATTTTTCCAAAATCTTCAATGGTTATCGGATACGATGTTAAAACCTAAATGGAATATAGAATCAAATTTGAGCTTCTTATTTTTGAGATAAACTATTCATCGCTAAATCATTCCTTTTTGTTTCTTGTCAAAGGATTATCTCACTATATATGAATTTCAGAGAAAAACTAATTTCCAAAATTGGAAACGATCACTATACTTTCTCTGAGAGTGTTGATTTCATATTTTCGGAGTTGATTTTTAACAGTTATATACGCTTGGCATTGTTATTATAAATAAATACCATAGACTCATCAGATTTCTAAGTTATATTTAAATATTACTAACGGGACAAAGATTTAGGTAATAAACGGTCAACCTAGAGCAATATCTTATTAGTCTTAATTTTTGCAACTTTTACATCTGGGCAGTACTTTAAGTATAATGTACACACGAACAACAAACACTATAAACCGCGTGGTTTGCGTGGTGAGCAATTGGACCAGCCACTTCTATAGGGATCCTGGCGTCCCAGCCTTACAATAAACTATTCCACACAAAAATTCATTTATATTTATTTCACTTACTTTTTACTTTTTTTATTTACAATTGTGTTGTCCGTAAAGTATTAATTGTTTAAAGATAAGGAAAGAGTTGTAGAAAGAGAATTAAAAAGATAGAAAACACCAAAAAAGTTTAATATAACAAAATAGAAGAAAGTAAAAAAGTATTTATTCGTCTCATATTCTTCCACATTAAAAATATTAATGACGGAGTATTACCTCCTCTTGCTTGAATAACTGTCCGTGGTTTATCTTTGTATCTTTGGCATAGATCAGTTGCTCACAATTTCTTGAAGTGTTTCCTCCCATGTATCACTAAAACCTTCCGTAACTCAGGTAGGCTCCCAGGAGGATTAATTTTAACGGCTTAACGGGACCTTATCGGCTGCGAAGTTCCTCCCAAAAGTGTTCAATTGGATTTAAATCTGGGATGTGTGTCTCTAAAAGTCAGAATATCTGTTTCTTAATAGCGGCCTCTACACGGTCAATAATTTTGTCAATATCAGTATTGACAATATAACCATCAATACTCGTGCTAACCAGTTTCAATATTTTATTACCTTACACGATCAATATTATTGTCAATACTTTTGTCAATAACTGTGCTCATTAGTTACTACTTCTGCCACTAGGAGATCGAATTTACTGTTTGTACTCGTTATTTTGTTGGCTTTTTTTACCTTAAAAATTGAATTATTGTACAAAAGCTTGCGTAGACATTATTTTGGCGTTTGGCACCACTCATAAAGTCCTTTAACCTATTATAATAGTATCGCATTTGCTTAGTACAGGTTAGTTTCAACGTTGTATAAAACTATTGAACTGAGTATTGATGGAAATATTGGCGCCGCCCCTACAAGGTCAATAATATTGTCAATAACCCCTCCAATTCTCAGTACTGATATACGAATCAGAAAATCTGAATTTCATCAATACTCTTGTGAATACCGACCATCAATACAATTTTTTCACCTTACATGGTCAATATTATTGTCAATACTCTAAAGTATTGTCAATATTATTGACCGTGTAGAGGCCGCTAATGATCTGTTTCTTAACAAACCAACATCATGTGATCACCATATATTATCCTGCATATAAATAATACAATTCTCATTAATAACCAGCCTAACAAATCATGTTTTATTTTTATCTTTTATTTCTGATATTCTTAAAAAAAAAATTTGCTAAAATCCAATTTACTTTGTGAATAAACAACAGGACAATTAATTATACTTATTGAAAACTCATTTTTTTTTTTATACGTCGAAAAATTAATTAGGTAGAAAGCAAGATATTGCAAAAATGAAGTTGTCATCTGCCATTCCTTCAAAATTCTTTCATAATGATGAATGAATTTCATAAACTTTGTTTATGAGTAAATGGTTTTGCTGTCATTCTTTTTTTTTTTTTATTCATTTTATTATTTATTTTTCCATTCTCCATCAATCTTAAAAAGTTAGTTTTAAATTTAAATAAAAATATTATCACGAATGCAATGAATGGCAAGGGACAATTAATTTGTAAACTTTTTCGCCATTAAATGCACACATAAAAAAATGAAAATTTAATAAAAACTGAAAAGAGAAAAATACCCTTAGGTTTCATTCTTTCAGATTCAGCAGTCCAGGTTTAATGAAATTTATCCTGAATTACGGCTGTAATAAGCATTGCGCAATCGTGTAAAAATTCGTAAAAAAAAAAAATTGGAAATTGAGTTTTCCTTCTAAAAGATTGCTCTACCTGAATATGAAAATTTGTTAACAGCGAATATTCTTTGGAGATTATGAAAAAAACTGCCACTTAATAACAAACAAATTGCAGAAATTTCAAATTTGTTATTCCGTTTATTGTACGCTAGTAACTCCGATAGGACGTCTTCTCCTCAATATCCAGATGTCGCCAATCGTAAGGACCACTATTCAGGTCTATTACTTTTCTATGAAAATTGTTTCGAGAGTTGTGTGGAAAGTAGTGGAGTTAAGATTTTATCTTTTAAATGCCAATTCGATATCATTCACGATTCCCAAATCTATATAATATTTATATTAATAAAATATGCCGTAATATATACAATTCTAAACAAAAAAATGAAATGGTTTATGAATCATGTAAGTATTACACACACAGATTTGGGGGGATTTCATTTTTCTTCAAATTTTTTTTTTTTTTTCCTTGATTCATGCTACAATCAGCGCGATAGCGCTATAAGTAACAACCATACAAAGAACATACATATAAAATGAGTGGAGAAGCTACCCAATGGTAACACTCCAAAACTATACAAAATCACTATTGGCTCTCTTCACTTGAGAGGAGATCACGAGGCCATTGTCTTTTAAGACGTCTAGGAGGGTTATTAGGAAGTGTTCGGGAAGACAGGTGTTGAATTAAAGAGTTTGTGTGAGTCTGTAGGTTAATATGGAATTTCCTGTAACGGGTTTGGGCGACTTGAGCAATGAACGGTATATTAAGATCAGTAAGTATGGTTCGATTGGAGACATAAAAAGGAGCGTTTACAATGTTACGGAGGATTCTGGATTGTAGGGATTGGAGTCTTTGGAGATATGAGCGTTTGGTTGAACCCCATAGTTCTATTCCGTACGCCCAGATGGGCTTTAAAATAGATGTATAAATTAAGTCTTTTGTTGTCTAGGGAGAGTTTAGATCTGTTGTCCAGTAGTCTTTTAAGTTGTCGAAAGCGTCTGTTTAGTTCTATTCTTTTAAATCGTGTATGAGGATTCCAGGTAAGTCTTCGGTCTAAGTAAAGCCCAAGATAGCGAGCAACGTTGACCACTGGTAAGGGAATTAAATTGTAGGAGACTGGGGGAAGAGTAATGCGACGTAGAGTGAAGGTAATGTTTTGGGACTTATTTTCATTAAGTTTAAAGACTCATTTTTTGAACCAATTTTCTAGGAGGAGAGATGGGTTTGTAGATTTCTATGGGCTGTTACGGGATCATCATTGGAAGACAGGATAGCAGTATCATCTGCATAGGTGAGAAGGATGGTATCAGGATGTGAGTTTATTGTATAGTAGAATGGTGGCGTCTAAATCCAAACTGATGGCCTGGGATAACATTGGAAACTTCAAGGATTGGTAGGATATGTCTAAGGATGAGTTTTTCGAATATTTTGGCCAGGACAGAGAGTAACCTAATGGGACGGTAGATGAGGGGAGGTGTTGAGGTTTTTTTGGTTTTTCTTCAAATTCTGCAAATATTATTTATGTATCTGAAAAGAGCGCTTGAATCTTGATTCAGTTTTCGGGTAGCAATTATTACATTTAAATCAAAGTTATACGCCAAACTTGATCATTATGAGGTTTTTAAAAAAATGTCATGATAAAATTCTATAAACAGTATTGGCTTATGCCACATTTTTTCTAAATTGTTAATTCAATTCATAAACTGTTTATTAGTTTGATGAAATAAAATGGAACTGGTAGTTAGTTAAAGTTTGAGTAGTGCCAGTAAATTAATAGCGGTATAAATAGAGAAAAGTAATTACGATAATCTTGTATTTATTTAAAAAAAAGTCCAGAAATATTAAAAAATACTTTCTAGGAGAAATCAGTTTCAGCATTTTTTTAAAACGGATTGTGGATTCTAAGTAAGCGTTTTGTCAAGAAACAGTCAGGGTCATGAACTTTGTTGACACGTATGAGATCAGGTAAATGGTTTATGTAAATAGGAGGAAATAACATTTTAAGGTGAACGTATTTAGTCATTTACATTTATTTTCATTTTTTTGATTTTCCATTATGAATCCATATCTGGCGGAGACTGAGATGAAACAAAAATTTGAATGAAAGAAATATTAAATCGCATCGATAGAGATAATACAGATAAAACAAATATTCACGAGTATGTACAATTTTAATAAATTAACTCATATGGTAACCCAACTTTTATCTCAACAACCAGCTCCAGATGGTGGCCGCTCTAGAAGCCGAAAACTTGGGATATAAATAAATAAAACATTAACAAAAATATTTGATAGCTCTGTCTAAACTGTTATATCTACGCTACGCTACAAAAATGTGAAGGTTTATTGAAACACTTGTATTTTAATGAATTTTACTTTATTTTTTATGAGTTTTGAATGCTCATGTTAAAAGTTTATCAAATTGTTTTGCGCAATATCAACGATATTATTTTCAGATTAATAAGAAACTTATATCGTATTTTTTAAATCAAAATTAACTGAGAAATCTCTCGGTTCGTATAAACCAAAATTTGAATAACATTCACTATGTTTGCAAAATCTGATATTTGAGGTTCAGTATTTTGTTTAATATCTAATATTTAATACAATTATATAATATAAATTTTTGTGTTTATAAAAATTTTAAAATATTTCTGAAATTTAGTCAAATCGAAGGTAAAAAGTTATGAAAGCTGGAAGCATAGAACAGTTCACCTGTTAGCAACAATACAACTGTTGATGGGCCCACTGTGTTGATTAATGATCATGTAAGAGGTAGTAAGGATATCCTAGAACTTAGAACCTTCACCGCCTGGGTGCTAGAAAAAAGGAAATTGACCGCAGGGGAAAGGGGAAAGAAAAAAAAAGCAACCTATTTCAGAAACATATATTAGCGTTATGGAAAAGAAACCGACTTCTTAGTGAAAGGACAATAGGAGAACTTCTCCTCCGACCCTGGATTCTTCATCAATACTAAAAACCGATCAGCAACGGAGACAGTGAAATGAACGATTTGCTGCCGATAAGATAAATGGTGACTGACATAAAGTTTGACACGATTCCATCAATCTTTACCCAACATTACTTCACCCCACTCACGCTCTTCTACCGCACCCACACTAACAACAATCTTCTATATACTCTGGGTACCTTCTTCGTCATTCGTTCCTCATACTCTGACTGCTTCCATGTACTGTATATAGAAAAATAAAAGGCTGGACTGTAGTCCACTAGTTTGTTACAGAAGTTCTTAACTTTTTACAAGTTTCACCCAGTCTGGAAATCAAAAAGAGGAGCGATTCAGTTGAAAAAGTTAATGCCAACAAGGTGAGAGAGTATTATGTTGACTTCATCATAAATAATATACAATAAAATCTAGATATTAACCACTTCATAAACTGTCCATAATTTTTAAACATTATTGAATCATTTTCGATTAATAGATTTATTAGTAAACGAGAATACAAGGGAAGGGATTAGCTCAGTGGTACCGCGCTGGACTAGCAATGCGGCGGTCCCGGGTTCGAGTCCAGCTGCTGCCCTTAGATTTTTTCTTCCTAGGAGCCTCGTACAGCTCACTGTCCGGTGATGGACAGTGTTGTCTGTAACGAGAGAACACTGTCCGGAGGCCGGCAGTGCACTGAAAAGGCTCCGAACTTTGGGGTAGCTATATGGGCCCTGAAGGGCTTTGGATAGCATAGGGGCTTGGTCCCTCCCCACAGACAATAAAAATAAAAAAAAACGAGACTACATATAACAAAAGACAATGGTAAGGGCCAAGTTTATTTAGTTTGAATTAGGTTTCAATTGAATAAGAATTAATTAAAGAGAAAAGTACTCCTATAGGCCATGCCTAGGCTAGTTATACTTAGTAAAGTTCGTTCGACTCTCTCAAATGTCCCTAAGAGGCATCAAATGTAGGGTTAGAATTCAAAACACAACCCCTAAAATTTTTTGTATTGAAAGTGGTATGAGGCAAAGGCTGTATTGCCGGAAAGGAAGTAGCAGATTCAAGAGGAAATCTAAGCTAAGCTGGTTAGAGATTATGGAAAAAGACTAAGAAACATGATTACGAAAAGATGGAGAACTAAAGCAGCGGATCGAGAATGATAGCTGAATATTGTTGAGGAGTCAAGTGTCCTACGGGAACTGTAGAGCCAAGCAGGTAATAAGTTTTAAACTGAACATGATACAAAATTAAGATCAATATCATGTCTCCTGTTATTTACGTTCATATTTTAACCCTTTCAGTGATTTTTAGTAATCAAAAGTTACTTTAGAATAATTAAGACACGTTTCACTAAAAATGTATGAGTTCACTTAAAATAAGGATTAGCATTTAGCATTTCAGCTAGCACAATTGGTTTTTATCACTTTTACTTTGTAATCGTGTCCAATTTTCGATATAGAATTTTCACCGGAAATATCCGCTTTGAGGTCCCCTGTGATAAAAAAGTGATTTTTAGAAAATGGTCTGGGTGCGTGTTTTTCTTGTCACTCAGAAGTAACCCTAATGATTCCACATGCTCCAATATATTATTACATGTGTTATAGCTAAATATAATTTAATTACAGTTGATAATTTCAATTGTTACTTTTTTTTCTTTTATTTAGAATTTTACAACTACATGCTGTACATGTAACAAGTAAAAATGCTAAAAGTATATAAAAATAAGACGTGAATGGTGTGAATGGTAGGTTATCCATTGATAACCACCATTAGTTGCCCAAGTGGTCGCGGGGCCAACGACGCTTCAATCGTCTCGTAGGATTTTCTGGGAGTGTAATTGAAGAGAGAATATGAACAAGAGGATTAGGATGGAGGGAAAGTTTACTGTGGAAATTGAGATACTTGGATTTCGCTAGGGTATAGACGAATGGAATGTTGAGGTCAGTATGTATAGTTTTATTGGAGACGTAATAAGGCGCGTCGACGATGCGACGTAGAATCTTGGATTGGAAGGTTTGAATTCTGTTAATATTGTTTCGTTTTGCGGTTCCATAAAGTTCTAGTCCGTAATTCCAAATTGGTGCGAGCAATGCGATATAAAGTCGTCTTTTATTTTGTAGGGTCAGTTTGGAGCGTTTGTCAAGTAGTCTTGCAAGTAGTCTATAATGTTGGTTAAAGCACGTCCGTTTGAGCCTAGTGTGAGGGTTCCAAGTCAGTCGTTTGTCTAAGTAAATTCCAAGGTAACGAACATGGTCTGCAGCTGGTATTAGGTTATTGTACAAGTAGACTGGAGGTACGATTTTTTTGTTCAGTGTGAATACTATAAATTTAGATTTATTTGTATTGATTTTTATTCTCCATTTAGTTAGCCAGGATTCTAATAACTGAAGATGATGTTGGAGGGAACGTTTGGAAAGTACAGGATCATTATGGGATGAAAGTATTGCTGTATCATCGGCGTAAGTAAAGATTGCTGTGTTTGGATGTGTTGGAATATCAGCAGTATAAATTGTGTAAAGGATGGGTGCCAGAATGCTGCCTTGTGGCACTCCGGCAAGAATTGTTACTTAAAATACAGTATCAGTAAAATGGTAGGAACTAACAAGATAAATGATCTTAGTATTCATAAATAACCTGAGAAAATTAACAAAAATAAAGAATGAAGGAAAGAATCTAAAAAGTAATAAAGCACTGAACAAAAGAATAATATAAAACAAAACAAATCGAGAAAAAAAAAAGAATTACAAAACAAAATTGAATTAAAATACATATTATTGTTATTTATAGATCATTAATATTTATATTTTTTAATAAAATCCATAAAAACTGGATAATATTTGCTGCCGACTAATTGTTTTTTTCTCAATCTTCCATCGTCCACCTGTAGTTATGCTTTCTCTAATTAGTCGAATCCATGAAGATACAAATTTTTGACAGTCATAAATAATGTGATCCACATCTTGAACAGATACACCATCCCATGGGCATATATTTGACGTAAATATTTTGAAACGATGTAGGTAGTCTCTAGTGTGTCCGTGTCCTGTTAAGATCAAAGTCAAAGTGTAAGTAATTCTTAGTGGTGATTGAAGTCAGTGTGTTATATCAGGGAAAATCAGTGGACTGGTCAGGGAATTTTCAGTCTCAGATCTACTCCAGCTAAGCACCCATTTTCTTAAGCTTTCTTCTTTCAATAATCTTTTTATACAAGATATTGGAACTTTTATGTACGCTTCCTCCTTGTTCACTTGGTTTGTCGATAATTTAACGAACTTGTCTGCTTTCTCGTTACCTTCAATACCGCAATGAGCTTTCATCACTGCGATATTTACTTGAACGTTGTGAGTGATATGGAGAGTTGTCATCTTGTTTCGAACATTGGGTAATGTATTTTCCAATTGTTTACAGATTGTATTGTAACCTGGCTGTCTGTTCCTATGAGTATGTTCACAGTGTCTATTTTCTGAATGTTTTAATGATATCCAGTTTACAGCCTTGACAACAACCACATATTCAGCCTGCTTATTCGAGCAATTACTGTTTAATTTGAACAATTCTTCATATTTACATACACCATCGACGCAAACCATAAAAGCCGCAGCTACTCTATCACCGACTTTGCTGCCATCCGTGAAAATTACAGTTTTATAACTAGTAATTTCATCTTCTCCGGTTAGATTTCCTTGCTTGCCTGGATGTTTCCAGTTGTAAGCTGGTACTGATAAATCAACATTTTCTTTATTAATGCGATGATAATTTAATTTTCCATATTCAAGGCATTTAGTTACAAGTGCTTTGATTTTTAATTCTATCGGCACTAATAACTTGGCAAGCACGCAAGAGGCTGACAGAGAAATCATCCTAAATCCTTTAATTATTCTGAGTGCAATCAATCTTTTGTAGCCTCGAAAATTTTTTGACATTATATTTCCTCTTCAGCCCATCAACCCAAAGCTGGAGCAGCACATGCTAAAGTTGGCAAAATGAAATTATTCTAGAGCAACACCAGTACACTTTGGCTACTTTGCTAAGATTGTTCACTAGTCCTAAACAGTTATTCGTAATAGCGTCAACGTGATTTTTTCAAGTAAAGCGTCAATGTTCTGAAATGCGTTTCTAGTTCTGAAATTTCCTTCCCCCAGATAACAAGTAGTAAATCATCAACAAAAGCCACAGTGAAGAAAACAATATTAAGAATGCTGTGAGCAACATACTGATCTTACGACTTTCCTATGAATTACCATTGTATGATTGCATTCTACCGGTAATTTCTATAAAGTATCTATACTTGAACATGAAACGTTAATAATTGAACTTTATCCTTATAATGAACCAATTAAGAAGCCTATATCTTCATTACTTTTCTTTTTTATCAATGATTAAAAAAATTAAAAGTATTTAATAGATATATTTATGATTTATAATAGTTATACGTGCCAGAAGGAATACAATTTTGGAAGTACTGTTGTTTTCATATTTTATTAATAATGATCTGTAACCGGATAAACAATAATTAAAACACAGAAGATGATATTAAAAACGATCAAGGTATGCGATAATAATAATGTTATTAGATTAATCATTATTTCATGTAGGTAACCATCTGAGAGAATATAATGATTCTTGAGTAAGATATGAAAAAACAAAATGATTTTTTTTTTTTTTTTTAATAATTACCTACATCGATTTTGGATTAGTTTCAAATGCTTCCACATTGAACTAATATTGACTTCATACTATTTAGTATTTTTTTGGTTCTTTAAATTGCAGTAGAAGTTATTTTCTGAAACTGAATTTTGTGAAAATGAACGACAATAATTATAGAAAAACCCCAAAACAAAGGGTATAATTGAATGATTCAATAAAAGGGTATTTGCTATTCAAAGAAGAACTTACTAAAGACGACGTGACAATCGTTAACCATCTATTTATGGTAAAGTAATGAATAAATCTGTCATACTAAGGAGTATTGTCTTCCAAAGTAATTGAGATAATTTACTGATCATTAAATCTGTGTAGGTGGTTATAAGTAGTTAGTATATGATTCTGAGCAATTTAAAAAAAGAAAAGAAAAGGAAACTGCTTATCTTAAAGAGCACGTAATATTCTATCTTACAAAACAATCAATAGCAAGAGAATATTAACAATTCCGCAAATGAAAGTAAGTTTTTTTTTTTATGTATGTCTGTCTGTCTTTAAGATACAAATCTTCCACACACGTCATTTAATCTTTGCAAAAAAAAGGCTAAAATTGTTATTTTTACTCTGTTTTTAAATTGTCAGGTTTTCTTCGACTTTGGTTCATTCCGGAAGTTGATATGGAAGGGATTGATTTTATTAATAGGATCCGTTAAGGCGATGGAAGGGCAATTACGGTCGGACGAAAAAAAGAAGGATAAAGGCCAAAATATTATAAAATAAGCAATAAATAAAATTTGATAGTAAACATACCAAATTTCCAAAAAAAAAAAAAATCAGGTCATTAAAAAAAACATCATGAAAAACAGAAAAGGAAAATATGTGGAATGAAAAACTCACCTCACTTTCTCTGAAAATAGATTCTCATAATTCTAAAAAATGACAGATTTTCTTAAACTTGGATGTTAGTTTATTTTCAAAATACATAGGGAAGGAAGCATACAGATTTATAGATATAGCACTTCGGAAAGAAATCTATTGCAATGGAAGAAACAAGGTAGCCAAGACCGCCAGACATATGCTGGACTCAATATTTTCAATTTCAGCCAAACAAACGCTACCATTAAGTCTTCAAGCGCATGTCAACTAAGCATTACACCCTTCGAATTACAGCCCATTGCAATTCTTTTGTTTACTCTACGCCAGTCACGACCTGCAAGGACCTCACAGCCCATTATCCCCTTGCATTCCTGGAATAATCTCTCCTACCATTGATGCTCATACGTCAAGGTGGGCAGCAGATATAGTCTCTGCTGAGCACAAGACAAAAGAAGGATTTTCTACAACCACATTTGGCACTAAAAACTCTGTGCCCACTGCAATGTTTTGGCGAATGAACTTCCAGCCAGTCTCCCAACTAGAAGTTGTCTGTAGAGGTATATACAGGATCTGGGTAGAAGAAAAAATTCGTGAGAATGAATTTAGGAATGATGAGAAGACATAAACTAGTAGACGTAATGAACACAGTAAAATAAAAGAGAAACACAAACTGCAAAGATTTTAATAGATGTTAGTGAATAAGGTAACGAAAGAATAACTAAGAGAGAGAAAGAGTGGCTGAGTATTAGAAAGTAAGTGATGTTGCTGACTAGAGTGACGAAAAACTAATGTTTGATTCAACTATTGTCTGATTCTTCGCTCTTCGGTCCGTATGAATCTTTAATGATTCGGATCCCATTACATGGCAGGAAAAACTCAATGAAAAGACCAACCATTTGAGGGCTTAAACATTAGTCACCAGAAGATAAGCAGTTAAGAAAATAAGCAGGAGTCGCTATATTAACTTTGAGAAGTTAACAAGTTTCATCACCAATCTTGAAAAGTTTACGAAGATAGTCACACTAGCTCACCACCGTTAGAACAAGCAAGAGTTCTAACTAGCCATATTACTCTTCAGACAAAACATATCAGCCAATGGTAGACCATTCTACAGTCATCATGCTACCACTCTTCACTCGGTCACCCAACTCTCTCCATATATTCTTCTCTCATACCTCGTCAATAACCGGTAAAATATAAATTTGTGAGAGTAGTGTCAGTTTGTATGTTCACCAATCACTTCGTGTTAGATTGACCTCGTCCAACCTTGGCATTGTCCATGAAAACGTTGGCAAAAAACTTGTTTACTGCTTGGTAATTACGCTCAATTCTTCAATCATTGATATAATATTAAAATTGCCAAATTGGGCAATTTAACTTCATTAAAATGTAAACATCGATAAATATAATGAATAAATATAATACAATGATTATTTATTTAATGATAGAAAAATTATAAAAAAAAAAAAAAAATGATATAATAGGAAAATGTTATTTTAATTGTTCTCCCTCCCCCTCCCCCTTGTAGTCGAAAATATTGCTGAAAAATTGCGGAAAATTTGAACTAAATAAAAATTAATATTTTCTTACAAATAGAATTATTTTATGGCTAGTAAATAGTTTATTTTCAAGAATTTATAAAAGCTATGAATTATATCTTTTTCCAGTTTCTTGTTTCAACATCAAGACAACATTGTACATCCGTTTCTTTATTGCATACATTATTTTGCTGTCCAAGTTAGGGGCAGCTGTTCTTTAGATGTGAAATTGTTTATTCATGTATCTTAATATATGGATATAACTTTGCTTATATTGTTAACTTGGAATTAAGAATTGTTTTATCCATTTGTTGTTGTTAATATTGCGGAAATACAATATGCAGCATGATCAGCAAGTTGTGTCTTCAAAAGTTTACATTACTCAATACATTTACAGAAGAACACACAAAACTTACTAATGCACTTTATACAATTTATATTTACGCACTTTGTGAGGAGAAGAAAAGAGTAACGTAGAAGGTAGAGTTACCGAGCAATGAGTCATGATGTTGAACAGCTTTGGCAGATGTGAATTTCTCAAAGGAGCGATTTGGCTAGTTGGAACTCTTCCTGGAGTAACAGCCGATTAACTATTTTGTTCAGGATGGTGAAGACACTCTGGCCATACTTCCTCTGGCCAACACTAAGAGAAAGTAATAAAGACTACATTTGTTAATAAAATTCCAAGTTTAAAGAAAATCGATCAGGGCATTTTCTAAATGAAAAAAAAAAAAAACAAAAAAATAAAAACAAAAAAAACTTCGCCAAGCGGTATTTCGGATGCGGATTTTGACTGAAAACTTTGCGCAAAATCCCATGTTGATAATCCGAATATAAGTTAGAAATTACTGGAATTTTTCTTTTTCTGTTGCGCTCTTTAAACAATTATTAGATTTCTAAGAAAATTACTCAAATTTAAAAGAGGCATTTAATGCTGGCTCCTATAAAGACAGTAAGAAAAAAGCAAAAATTGAGCGATTTTATTTATGTATTTTGAGCGAAAATGAAAAGATTTGCTAAAAACAATTTAATGATGGTGAGTAATGAATGCAAAAAAAAAAAAAATTCAAATAAATTAAAAAACTCAGAATAAGTTTCACTTTAGTTCAGAGCACTTCACCAAAAAATAATCCACGATTATTACATGTACTTTTTTAAACAAAAAAAAAAAAATTACTTTTTGTTGTATATATAGTATACAGGTAAATGTATAGGGCAGCTGTTTTTAGAGGTCATACCTGGTAGGCGATTAGTCGGGAGGAGAGGACCTGATGACGGCACACAAGCTAATAACACAGATACGTCGCCGAAAGAGAGCTAAAGAGTGAGACAGACTGATTGATAGACAAAGAGAGATAGATAATACAAACTACTACAAGAGTATAATATAGCCAGCTCTCGAAATTGTTGCGTCTCCCTTAACAGACGGGTTATTAACCACTATAAAATATTTTTCAAACGTAGTTCTTCTATAGTCAGAAGCGATGGATGTAGATGGAGAGAGAGTGAAAGGCAGGGAGGGAGGTCAGAAAAAGGTAAAGGAGAAGAAGTTTGAAGCTTCGAGGAAGATCTCTTATCTAAGTGAAGAACCTACTTGTATTGAACAAAGGTCACCTTACTTCAAATTTATTTTTATTTGTTAGATAATTTCAAAATAAAAGTATATATTATTATTCAGTGCTGCTCGAACCTTTGAACTGTGAAGTGCATTGTGTTCTGGTATCTTTATTAAATTCAACTTTTTTTTTTAAAAAAATATTTAATTCACAATTTTGAAGATAAGAAGTGCTTATGTGAACAGTGAGGTTCTTTTATTGAGCTAGCCTTAGGGCTGTGCGAATAATTGAATAAACTATGAATGGAAACACTTCAAATTCAAACCGGTTAAAACAAGCAGCTGATCTCCAGAGCTCATCAGCCGAAATCGACGGTGGTTTCACTGAAAAACCTAAGAGAAAATATGTTTCACCTGGAAACAGTCCTCCTAAAGGTAAAAAATATTGCTTAAATTACTCTATTATACCATTAAGTAATAGATTCTCACCTCTTCTTCAAGATGAAGATAATACAAATTCTAACTCAGAAATCCAAGCTCTGGCCCAAAAAGTAAAAATACCCCCAATATTCATACAAAGTTCAGCTGAACATCTACTTAGTTACCAAGAAATTCTACATGATATTAAAAAAATTGTCAAAAATGAGTTTGAAGTTAAACAAAATCGAAATTCGTTAAAAATTTCTACAACAGATATAACTGATTTCCGTAATTTAACTAAATACTATGATAATAATAAAGTTAATTATTATACGTACAAATCTCCAGACAAAAATGATAACTTACTTCTAATTATTAGAGGTATTCCATACTCAATAACTGATGAAGAGCTATCAGAATCTTTAAAAGAACATAATATACCAGTTAAACATTTAATGAGGTTAAAAAACAGAAATAAACAACCAACAACTCTTTATTGTTTAACAACTGATAAATCTGAACAAGGAAAAAAGGCGTTACAATTAAATCATTTATTAAACCTGAAAGTAACAGTAGAACCAAAAATTAAAACAAATGAAATCCCTCAATGTGTACGATGCCAAAGATATGGCCACACAAAAAATTACTGCAAACTTGAACCACGTTGTGTTAAATGTTCTGGTGAACACCTATATTCTGAGTGCACTCATAAAAGATTGCCATCTCCGAAATGTATTAACTGCGGTGAAGCCCACCCGGCAAATTATAAAGGTTGCGCGTATTATCAAATGGTGAAAATACAACGAACAGCTAATAAAGAAATACCGAGTTTTACTGACAACACTAGACGAACTGATATAAATACAAATAAGTCAAATACTGCAGTAAGAGATCCATTACTACAAAGGTCATCACAACAAAGAAGTTATGCATCAGTTACAAAAGAATTTTCTACCAACATACATACAAACACTCAATATGATAACTTTAATTTTAATGATATTATTGCATCGTTTACTAAAGCTATTATTGCAGCTATTAAACCGATTATTCCGCGCATCAGCTCATTTATAATTGAATGTTTTAGCCAGGCATTCACACATGATAATAAAATATGAATATTATACCGAATTTTTCAATGCTAAAAATTGTAAACTGGAATGCAAACGGTTTACAAATTAAACGTAATACACTAATAGACTTTTTAAATAGATATGACATAGATATTGCCTGTATTTCTGAGACACATTTTAATAAAAATGATAAATTTAAGATTCCAAATTACACTGTTTATAGGAATGATAGAATTGCACGAATAGCATCTGGCGGTGTGGCAATCATAATTAAAAGAAATATTTCTCATAATGAACTCTTATTACCTAGCATGCAAAAAATAGAAGCAGTGGCTATCAATGTAAATCTATTTCCAAATAGCCAAACCACTATTATGTCGGCGTATTTACCACCGAACTGTCGCTTATTAGAAGAAGATTTAAAAACAATCTCTGAAACTAGCAACTCAATGTTGATATTTTGTGACCTAAACTCAAAAAATATAGTTTGGAACTGTAGAGTTAACAACACTAATGGAGTGCGACTAAATAACTACGCTAGCAACTACAACTTACACATTGTTTCACCATCACAACCGACATATTTCCCGTACCAATACAACCGGCAACCTGACATTCTTGATATAGTCTTAGTCAAAAATTTTACTAGGCCTATCAATATGAGAGTAATTACGGAAATGGACTCGGATCATCTGCCTGTAATTGCTACATTTCAAGAAACACCTACTACAAGTCCAACTATTCAACCACTCATAAAAGGGAGAGTCGATTGGAAATGTTTTCAGGAAGAGATCGACCAGCTACTAATCCCAAATCGACATTTATATAGCAAAGAATCTATAGATGACGCTGTAGTTAACTATACCAACTGTATATACCGTGCTATACATAGAGCCACTTACTCACACTACCACAGAAAAAATTCATTCAAACACTCGTTACCTAAATATATATCGGATTTAATTCATGAAAAGCACAAAATCCGGAGAGCCTGGCAAACTTTTAGATATCCTCATTTAAAATTTCAATTAAATAACCTTACTAGGAAAGTCAAATTAGAATTGGATAAACACCGCATTAAAAAATATCAAATCTATATAGAAAATATTCATCCTAACGATTCTAATGTTTGGAAAGCTACAAGAAATATATTAAAAACACCTTATAATATTCCTCCTCTGAAAGATAATAATCTTGTATTCTCGACTGATAAAGAGAAAGTAGATGCCTTTGCTCTATATTTCGAGAATGTCTTTTCTTTAATATCTTCTGAAGGACAGGACCAATTGCAACACAATAACCAAACAACCGATCAGCCTACAACCTCTGTAGATGCTAACCCAGAATGGACCTCACCTACTGAAATATCAACCATCATATCCAGACTGAAAAATAAAAAGTCCCCTGGCGATGATCGAATACCAAACATCGTAATAAAGAACCTAACACGAAAGAGCCTAGCATTCTTAGCTTCAATATACAATGCATGCCTATCAATAGGTTATTTCCCTGATTCTTGGAAACAGGCCGAAATTATTGTGTTTCACAAACCAAATAAGCCAAGAAACGATCTAAAAAGCTATCGACCGATCAGTCTCTTGTCCAGTCTGTCCAAAATATTAGAAAAAGTAATAAAGAGAAGAATAGAGAAACATCTTCAAAACAACAATGTCTTACCAAACTTTCAATTTGGATTCAGATCTGGGATGTCTACTGTACACTGGCTAATAGGCATGCATGAACTCATAATTAAAAGTTTTGAAGCTAAGCAACACACGGCGGCCTTATTCTTGGATCTGCAACAGGCCTTTGATAAGGTCTGGCACAAAGGGCTACTATATAAAATGCATATGATAGAATTTCCTCTATATATAATAAATATTGTCGAGTCATTTACCAAAAATAGATTCTTTAGAGTTAGAATTAATGGCACTCTCTTGTAGCACACCGATAAGAGCTGGAGTTCCACAGGGGTCAGTACTTGGGCCGACTCTCTTCAATATCTACATGTATGATATCCCTCAAATATCCGGTCCAGTAACAGCCATGTACGCAGATGATACAGCATTATTTGCCAGCCATGAAAACATTAACAGCTGCGTAAGAAAAGTACAAGAAGCAGTAGATAAAATAATCCCCTGGATGACTAAATGGAAACTCCAGTTAAACTCGAGTAAATGTGAGGCTATGATTTTCACTCTAAGAAGGCCCCATACGCCAATAAAAATAAAAATAGGCTCGGAATATGTGCGCTGGAAAGCTGGAGATGAGACAGGTAAATACCTCGGGTTGCACTTAGATAGACGACTATCCTGGCACCATCACATCAACACTAAATTAAACCTAGCCTATACTCGCCTATCGCAACTGTACCCTATACTAAACCGAAAATCCAAATTAAAAATTGAATGCGGGAAATTATTATACACATCCCTCATCCGGCCAATACTTTCTTACGCCTGCCCTGTGTGGGGAGGAGCTTCTAAAACCAAAATAAGTCGATTATAGGTTTTTCAGAATAAAGTTATAAGGACTATAACCAACGCACCCTGGTTCGTTAGAAATATGCAGCTGCATAGGGAGTTAAATATTCCAATGATCCAAGATCATATCAAAATTATCTCAACAATAGCACTGAAAAAATTCAAAAACTCGGATAACCCCATGGTCTCATCTCTTGGTTTAAAAGTCCCACGCAGAAGATTAAAACCTAGACTAGTGCAGGACGTTTTGGACATTAGTGTGTGATGTGCTGGTGACATAATTAAAATATTATGTTAAGATAATTGTATTCTCTCTGTTCAGATCAGCCTTGTAGAGTAATTTGTATGCTGGTCAGGTTGTAAATATTAATAATAATAATAATAATAATAATAATAATAATAATAAAAAAATATAAAAAAAAAGTTATGTATGGATACATGACTGACTACAGCTCTATTAGACAAATGTGAACATTACTAATTAATACATGTATACACCTACTTATAAACAAATAAGTAAGTTTTATCCCACTCCTAGCATAATTAACATTATATGTAATCAATTGCATTATTGTTATAATTAGAAAAAAAAAATTACAATTTCAACAATAAATCTATAATGAAAAATATAAAACTATAAAAAATAAATAATTACAAAAAAAAAAAAAAAAAAAAGAGTTATTTTCATATTAATATTAATATGAATATATTAATTAATATTAATTTTTTAAAGACTTTTTTTTACTTTCTCTTACTCATAAGTAAGAGGGAAGTATTGTAATCGTGTCAAATTTTTGGATATTCAGTTTTCACCGGAAATATCCGTTATTAGATCCCCTGAGTCTAAAAGAAATGGTTTTTAGCAAATGCTCGGTCGCGCGCGCGTGTATGTATGTATGTATGTATGTGACTAGCATAGCTCCAAAAACGAAAAACTGCAGAAAGTTGAAACTTCATATTACGTTAAGTAACACCATGGGATCTGACGTACGTTATCGGTCAAAATTCCTCAACCGGAAGTACCACTTTACTAGTTTTTTTAACGTTTTTGCGATTTTCTCAAAAATAGCTCCGATAATTTTCTTTAAACTTGATATCATCAACTACATACATATACAAAGAGCTGTAACTTTAATTTGAAACATTTCTCCGGGAAAATTCATTTAAAGAGACTTCTAGGTGAAAGGAGGTGTTAGGTTTTCATCTAAAGTGCTATTTTAATTCATTAGACAATTCTACCATCTAAATAATGTTTAATAAAATTAACTATTGTTGAAATTCCGAGTTTGAAAAAATCGGATAACCAGAAGTGCGTTTACTTTACTAAATGATTTTTTTTTTTTTTTTTTTCACTTTTTCACGATTTTCTCAAAAAAAGCCTTCGACGATTTTATTGCAACTATGTATATAAACTAAACATATGGGGCCGGGTGTTGGTGTAGTGGTTATGTGTATGGACTTGCAAGTGGGAGGATCCCAGTTCGAGTCCAGCGTATAACTAAATTTTATATTTGTTTAAAAAATGTTATTAGTAAAGTAAGTGATTTCGCCCCCGTCCACGACACCTAATTTGGTAGTTGGACGTTTAAGCCCCTGCCTGAATAAATAGGCATTACTTTACTTTACTATTTTACTTTTTATAAACTAAACATGCAAAGATATACACCATCTTTCATTTCAAACATTTCTCTGGGAAAATTCACTTAAGGGCACTTTTAAGAGGATGGATGGGGGTTACAGGCTTCCTCTAAAGTACAATCATAATTGATTATACAATTTTATCATCCAAACAAAATTAATTAGAAATAAATAGATGGCAAAAATTCTGAGTTTTTAAGAAAAATTAGTAAACCGGAAGTGTGCGTTTACTGAACAGTTATTTTTTTGTTTTTTCAGTTTTCGACCAATTTTGTTAAATTTTTGGTACACAAACTATAAACATTTGTCAATTATAATTTTGAGAACTGGAGTAAGAAAAAGTTGCAGTAAATTAATAGCAACAATGGGGTGTGAATGTGTCATACCAGATTTTTTTTTTCGTATTCTGTCATCATGTTTTTCCGACTTAATATTGAAAGTTTTGTAACGATTGCAATAATTTCTCTTACAATTAATAGGATCAAGTAAAAAAAAAAATTGTAATGTATTTTTACAATAATATAATAGTAATTTAATATTCAACAAGGGATATATTTCTCCTATATCTGAAACATTTTTCCCAGAGAAATCTATTTCTTGGGGGTTCTAGGGCAACAGTATTTGATAGAAAGAAAAGTTATGAATCATATTACTTTTACAAGTGTACGATAAGTAGAGTATTAAACTATTTATTTACGGGAAACCATATAAAAGCATTGAACATAGGTAGGTGTATTGTGGTTAGTATGTTTGTAGAAAGTTTAGATTGGGCGACGGAATTCCATTTACTCTCTTCTCTGCCACGTGTGTAATGCTCGTGTGTTCACTTATGTTTGTTATCGCCTGTTTTCCTATATTTACATTTCATATATTTTTTTACGACTATCATTATATCTTTTTAATTTTTTTTTTTTTTTTTTAGGCTGTAATGAAAGTATAAATGTTTATAATTGAATTTCCATTAAAAAAAAATCTGGTGTGAAACACTCACACAACTTTCTCTTACTCCAATTTTCAAAATTATAATTGAAAAAATGTTATAGTTTGCGCACTAAATTTGATGAAATTTGTCGAAAACTGAACAAAACTGTCCATAAAAATAAAAACCATATCTCGCTATTCTATGACAAAGAACTCCGGCATTTTGAATCTATGACCAGTTAAATCACGACTAAATGTTTCTGTATATTAGAATCAGACGGATTTCTATCGTGTGATAACAATTCCAAAGTTCATTCCAGGATCATTAATTAATCTTAGGATATTTCTGTAACAGCTCTCAATTTTCATTTTGTGCTTTTTTAAATTTATTTCACATTTTCTTCAAGAAAACAAGAAATAAACCCCATAATATTATTATCGTTGGAATGTTGGTGAAATGTAGATATTTTTTCTGTAACCGGACCGTACGCTAGCCTTAAAGAAATTTATAAGAAAATACTATTGAAAAGTGGTTTTTAACAGTCGAAGCGCTGTAGAGTTAAGTTTAAAGTCTCTGGAAAAACCTTATAATTAATTCAATTAAAATAAAACTTCTGTTTCTTATAGGAAATTTAATGCTCTTTCCAAAGGTGTAATTGAGTATGAATTATATGAAAAACTTTTTGAGATATAATCAATTTTATGCGAAAAAGTAGGAAAATTGGAAATTTTATAAAATGAAGAATAACTTTTGAAGGCGAACAAATCCGGACCATGGTTTATTAGAAATTTTTTGTTCCAAATAAAGTGACAAAACCATATCCCGAAGTATTGCCAGAGGTTGCTGTTACACCCTACATATATATGACAATATAATGGGATCAAGAATAATAGTTAATGAATATACGAAGTAAGAAAACACAGAAGGAACTGACACTTTATTCACAATTTTTCCAAAATTATATTTCATGTAACAGTTTTAACTCTTTATAGGTATTAATCGATATATCTACCAATCAAAAACTGAAAGAAAAAAAAAAAACTGTTCAGTAGAAGCATATTTCCGGTATTCTAAAAACCACTTTTTTTAGACTTAGTGGACCTGGAATCATGTATTTCAGGTGAAAACTGGATCTCGAAAATTTGACACGATTACAATACTTCCGCTATCGGCAAGTAAAAATAGTAAATAAAAAAATCTGGTGTGAAACACTCACACGATGTTCTCTTCTTACTTGAGAATAAATATTATATTCTATATAATATTATATTATATTATTATATAAATCAAAACTTTTCTACAAATTTAAATTTCCATTAATTGGTTGTATTCTTCAATTTCATATCAATTGGAAGTATCTAAACTTAATGAAATTATATCTTAAATTATATAATATTTACATAATATATTAATTAATATTTAATAAAATAAAATCTGTATTCATAGTTAGTGTAAGAAATTTAATGAAATCCGTCGATATTTCTATAGATAAAATTGTAGAAAACTAAAAGTACTTCACTAAAAACACATTTCCTATCAATCGATTTTCTTCAAAACTCAGAATTTTGGCAACATATTTAATTCTAATTAAGATTAGTATTTAGTTTTTTTTTTAACATAGTACTTTAGAGGCAAACTTAACACGCCATAGTCTCAAAAAGCCATCTTAAATGAATTTCGCCCGGAGAAATGTTTCAAATAAAAGTTGTGTAGTTCTTTATGTGTGTATATTTAATATACATAGTTTAAAGAAAAGTGGAACCGTTTTCCAAAAAAAATTGAAACAATCCATTCATTAAAATGGTATTTCCGATTGAGGAATTTTGAGCAGATAAGTGCCTGTCGGATCACACTTGATGATATCAAAAATGAACTTTTTGCGATTTTTGATGTATATTTGACGCGATCTCTAACAGCAGTTAAAAAGAAAGAAAGATAAGTTTATTATGGCCAAAAAAGAATTTACATCTGGATAAATACATAATCACTCTCTGGAATCTAATTAAATTAAATAAAAATAAATAAAAAAATCCTTCTACATTAATATTATTTACAATAAAACTATTTACAATAACTATAAACAAGTTAAAAATTAAAATTAATACTAATCATGAGGATAATAGAAATAATAATAATAATAATAATAATAATAATAAAAATTTGTAAAAACTGAACAATATCCTTTAAACTTTACAAATAAATAATTATAAAAACAATATTTAAAACTAAAAAGTGTTTTCTTGCATCTGTCATGTCTGTCAGTAAGTAAGTAGTTCCATAATAGTTTACTGGCAGTAACATTAAATGAATTGTGATATGTAGCAGTCCTGTAAGGTTGTATGTATAAAGTCTAGAGTCAACAGTCCCTTGTACTTTGTAAGTCTAGTGTAGCTTTTACAGTAAACATATTCGCCAGATATTTTGGTGTTTGTAATTTGAGCATCAGATACACATGAAATTGCCAGTAAAATACTTTCTGCGATATTCAACATTAGGCCAGTTTAAACTACGGTAATGTGTAGTTATGTGGTCATCTTTTCTAATATTTAATATAAACCGGATAAACAGGAGGTAAGTGATCTTTGTAAATTTAAATTCATTTCAGAGGTTAGATCAGCATAACCTAAGCAACAATAATCTAAATAAGGAAATATTAGTGTACTAATGAACTGTTTACGGAGAGGTATAGGTAGCATGTTTTTATGGCGTGATCCAACTGATACAAGGATTTATGAACACTTTTGCAAATATTGCTGACATGGCTATTCAAAGACTAGGTATTAGAAATTGTCAATCCCAAACATTTACCGTCACAACATAAGGTACAATTATTACATTATTCACATTAATTTTGGGGATTAAGTCCAAATTAATTGCACCTATACTTATATATCTATGACTTCCAATAATCATTGCTTTAGTTTTAGAAATATTAAATGAAATAAAATTAGACTTTGTCCAATTAAGGGGATAGAATTTACAACCGACTTTACTATGGCAATATCAGATTCCAATTCAGGGGGCAAACAGTGTAAATATATTTGTAAATCACCCGCATAAAGCATATGCTTACAGTGTTTTATTACACTACGCAGAACATTAATTATAAACAGAATAAAAGAGGCCATAAAACAGAACCCTGTGGTACTCCAGAATCAATTGCCTCCCAAGAAGATCTTTCCTCATTGCTACCAATCACTAACTGCCTTTGATTGCAAAGATATGATTGAAACCAAGACAAAACAGAATTCGAGAAATTTAATAATTTTAATTTATGAAGTAGAAGTGAATGACAGACTGATTCAAAGGCCTTTGAAAAAACAAAAAGCACTAGAATAGTCGCCATTCTTTTGTCAATAGCCAAACGTCAATATCATCTGTTATTTTCAGCAGAACTGTTTGTGTACTGTGACCTTTCCGATAGCCAGACTGGTATGGATTTAATAAATCATTAGTTTTTAAATATTCTTTTATTTGATAATAAAACAATCCTCTCCAAAGGCTTGGAAACAGCAGGAAGTAAAGATATAGGTCTCAAATCGTTTAAAGAGGAAGGAAGTTTAATTTTGGGGAGAGTACAAATATGAGATTATTTTCATACTGACGGATGTATTAAATATGTTAAAGAAAAATTATAAAGTTCTAATAAGGGAGATATAATTACAGGCATTGATTTTTTTTTCAGGAAGTCTGTAGAAATTTCATCTATACCCTTAGCGTTAGATTTACAGGTAAAAGAGATTAGCTAGAAGTATATCAGGAGTTATATGTTTAAAATAAAAATTGCTCGTAACTGAAACGTGTGATTGGATGAACTAAATTATAGAGATCACAAGTCAATAGTGTTGTTAACAAAGCTGGCAAAGTATTTGTTAATTTCATCACAAGTAAAAGATATGTTACTCTGCTGTAAACAGAGATTTAATTAAACAAAGTTTTCTTAATTCATTTCAAATTACCTTGGAATCATTTGTGCCGGAAAATGTACTAGAGTAAAATGTACGCTTAACCGTTTTAATTATATTTAGTACGTGATTTCTTTTTATTTTATATTTCAAATAAAGAGCATCATTATGTATTCTAATGAAAGCGTTAAGTAACTTATCGCGTATACGCATTTAGAACAACGAATTTCATCTGTTAACCAAGGTGCAGGTGGTCGCCTAATATTAGCAGCTCAAAGAGGAACCTGTTTATTCATTGTTTCAAGAACAAATTTATTAAAGAGATATTTACTTTGCAGTCTATATCTGAAGATTGATAAAATAAAGCCCAGTTCACATTCCTGAAGATCAGTCAAGTATTCTTTACAAACAAAACGTTTAACAACTTTAAAATAAATAGTACTACTAAGTAAACGAGTAACTTTAAAGGAATATTTAATTTGAATTAAATTGTGATTGGAGAGGAAGGAAACTGGGAGTTGAGAATGTTCTACAAATATATGTGGGTCATCAACAATGAAGATATCCAACCAAGTGTGTGGGGTAGATGTGTGATGCGTAGGATAGAAAGGAACAAGGAAAAAATTACACTCATGTATGAAATTATTAACATAACTAGGGTCAAATGTATCAGTATTCATATCAGTGTTCCAATCACCCACAATTATTAAATGTTTATAATTGTGATTATATTGCAAAAAAATATTTTCAAAATCAGAAATAAATCCAATTTTAGGAGGCCGATATAAAACAATAAATAATAGTTTTGAAGCTGCATGCCCATCAATTTCCACAATAAGAAACTCTGAACGAGAAGAGTACTGCTCTGGAGAAGTAACTAATATTTTAGTCAGCAGCGAATAATGAACAAACAGACCAACACCATCGCCCACCTTCCCCAAACGGTTCCCATCTGATAAGATTGTAATTACGTAAATTTTGCACTAAGTCACTAATATGAGGTTTTAACCAACTTTCCGAGACAGCTATAAAAATGTTTTGAGAAAAAGTGATGGAATTCATCAATATGTGCAACCAATGATTGGCAGTTAACATGTCACACTAATAAATTATCTAACATATTATAAAAAAAGTTATAATATAATAACATTGTTTTGAGAAAAAGTAACAATACTCATTAATACGTGCAGCTAATAATTGATGGACTATAATATAATACACCAATGAATTTTCTATCATTACAATTGTAATACTTTTTTTCAGTAAGATGTAAAAATGAACAATATAATAAGTACGTTGAATCAGCAAGTCTAATTTCAAAATTAAATAAAGTAATAATAATAAAGAATAAATTTTATATAAGGCAGTCAAAATAAAATAAAATAGACTGTAACTAAAGAGATGAAATTCTAAACAGTTATAATTTATAATAGTATACTTTGTATAAAAATCGTGTAATAAAACAAATAGCCAGATGAAGAGAAAATTAAATTAATATATACGCACATAAAACATTTAACGGTTACTAAACCTCATTGAGATGGTATGTCATCTGGTTTACAAACGGTAATCACGGGAGCACCATCAGTTTTCCTAATGAGCACCCTACCATTTTTCACCCACACATACTTTATATTTAATTTTTTAAATCAGTCAGAGAATTTTTTGAATCAGTCAAGCAGTCTGAGCCGTACCATATAGCTTCTTGAAATATGGAGTTAAGAGATTCGTTGATGTAGTTCTCTTGTGTAACCCAGCCAATGTGTCTAGTGAAAAAATTCCCTTTTGACTTTTCTTTTACCAACGAGGTTGCCTCACACCGTCTCAGGAAAGTAGCTATTATGGTCGTGGAGGATCGATAGTACTTGGACTTGATCTTGCTCGACATACAAAATCCCAAGATCAACATCGAGTAATAAGGTCATTCACCAACTCGCCTTGGACCAACGATATATTATGGGTTTCCACAATTTTGGCTCTTGAGGCCTGTTTTTACACTTCAACTGTCACCTGTAATTCTGATACTTTGTTTTCAAGCACCTTCTTCTCATAATTGGGCGCTTATACTTGAACAATGAGAGAATATTACAACTGCCTTATATAACAAGCATCTAATGACTTCAAAATGTCCCCATGACATTTCTGACTCTCAATAAAATTACTGAGAGCTGAGGTATTACTCTGAATGGCCTTGAGTACCTCCTGTACATATATCAATGACAGACAGTTCGTTAGAGGCAACAAGAGATGCTGGTGTAATGCAAGTAACTCGTATATCTTTATTACAAGCAGCACATATCCATGTTTTATTTATTCTTTTAATGTAGACCAATCGTCCGACGTGAGGCCAACATACTCCAAATGAAACAATAATTTGCATTTGGAACATTGTAAGTGTGCAACATTTGTAGCACGCGTTAGAACGACGCTACATTTACCACATCTGGCCATAGTAATTTACTTTAATGTTTTTGTTTGTAACAAAAGATATAAAATAAAATTCTCAACTGTGATCAAGTTTCTCAACCGGTAATCAAAGTTCAAAAAGAAAGAAATTCAAACTGACTCACCTTACTATTCTCTTATAAAATTTAACTTAATTAATTTTAGTAAATTACTACGAACTGCCGCAAGTTTAACACAAAACAAACTGCTCAATCTGCAACACAAAAGAAACTGCACAAAAAATGTAGACAATACTGAATGCAGAATACTGTAACAAAATTGAAACAAATAACACTGAATAATTACTAGAAAAATTAAATTTTTACGGGCACGATGCGAAATCAACCTTGACAAACAATCAGAGAGAGTGAGAATCAGAGCATAGAGAAAGTAATAAAAAGTGGAAGTGGATTTTTTTTTAAATGGGATGTCTTATGTTTGAGACACACCAGACAAAGAAACCTTTTTGTTTGGAGAAATAGTTGACAGTGCTGGTTCCTTAGAACCACTCCAAAAGCTTTATCTTATTTCAGAATCGAGTTATATTCCTTAACTGTTTCTACAGTTCTATACATATCTGTAGTTTTAGTGGAGATTAAAATATTCTCTGGGCAAGTGATTTACGTGCGAATGTCTCTTGGCCAATAATTGCTTTTCAATTATTGTTGAATGCAACAAAATTTGTAATTTTATAAATTACATATTTATATTGGAGGTGGTTTGGGTTCGTTTATTTCAATGTTATCTAAAGTTTCATTAACTTCAACCAATAAATTAAATTTATTTCAATGAGATGTTTATATGGCAATGGCCAGAGGAGTTTTTTAAAAAAAAAGAAAATTCTTTGTTGCTCTACATTTCGAGTACTATTGGTGCATTACATTAGTGTACAATATTTTAGTGAAGAAAAAGTGCCTAGATTTATAAACAAAAGAAAAATTAACAGAAAAGATAAAGCTTAAAGCTAAAGATATTAAAAACACAGAAGTGATAGTTAATTAAATGAAATGATATTAACAATTAGAGAAAATAAAAACAATTAGAGAAATAAGTTACCTTTCGGGTAAGTGAGGAGTGTACGTTGAGATTGAAATGAAGAGAGAGTATTTTTTTAAATTAAAATAAAAATACTGTTATCTAGTCTATCACTGGATGTCAGGACTAAATAAAAAAAAGACTTAATTCTGTTAAGTATTTTAATAAACTGGGCACCACAATCAAAACATAATAACGAAAATGTCTCATAACATCTACAACCTAAGAAGTAAAAATCCAACATGGATCCTCAAGTACCCACACAAACTGCACTCTGTCGTCTTTTGCCAAACTAATCAAATAGGCAGCGCCATTATGGCCACAGTTAAATAGGTGGAAGAGATAAGAAAAATGTTTATCTATATTATCTGTCGGAGTGTGCATATTATTCCATTTTTTTGTTCCTGTCTGATATGTATGTGCGGGAGGTTATCTATATAAAACCAACAAGTGTGAGTGTAACAGAAATAGACTGCAGAAGTGCAACTGATAGGTTTTTGAGAATTTTGGAAATTCACTCGAAAACAACTATAACGATTTCCTTTAAACTTGTTATGCTAACTCACAGCATGTATATATATATACTTTGGGTATGTATTTATTTAAACTTACGATTTGTATTAGAAACTTTTAGAAGTTTTCTGAAGACACTATGAAGTTAAATTTTAAATTTTGTATTGGGTTTGTTCAATTTTATTGGTGTCGTCTTCTGGACTACAATGTAATCACATCAACTAACTAAGAACATGTACTTCTACCGCCACTATGTTTATGTTAGGCCAACTATGTAATAATTAAAAGTTAAAATAAAAAAAAAAATTGTAAATTGTATAATTCTGGTAAGAATAACTTAACGCAATTTACACTTAGTAAAATTCCATACCCTCCATTAAGAATTTTGTTTAAATAATTTTCTAACAGTTTATTTAGTTTTACAAGTCTAGAAAGGAAAAATATTAAGTATATTACCCTTTCGTGGAAAAAAAAAAAAATTGCCAGGTGGGAGCCACCCACTGATGGCATTGTAATTATTTTAACATTTTAAGCAAATGAATGATGTGCAAGTTGCCCCTTCCCTATTATGTATCTTTCCTGTTGTTTCTTTCCCAGAACTTATCTTAATTATAGCGAATTTAATACCACTTTATATTTTTGCACATTTCTTATAAAATAATTTAACAAAAAGCCTTCCTCAAAGTCTATAACATGATGTTCTCTTCCTGTACATTTTTTTTTTTTTTTTTTTGTGAAGGACTACCATAAAGAGCGGAAATAATTTTGCTTGCATTTTATAAAAGAGTGGTTTGAGAGGAAAATGAAATTATGAAGAAAGAGTGCTCAGTGAAAACCTGTTAGAGTTATAATTAATTTCTTGACTCCCATGAGAATATCCCTTCAAACTTTTCCATCTAAATAAAAAACTGGTTAAGGAAATGTTAGTTTAGGTATTATTAAAAAAATAATAGCGCAATGTAAGTAAATTGTAGGCAGTAGATAGAATTATCAACAGATATTGAAAAGCTATTTTTTTGCCAAGAATGAAGTAGATAAGTACTTGATGATGATCAATAAATGAATTTATAAATGATTTTTTTAATTACTTTCTCTTTCTATTAGTAAAAGCAAGCAATTACGATTGTACCAGATTTTTGAAAGTGAATTTTTACTGGAAATATATGTTCTGAGGTTCCCTGTGTCCAAAAAAGTGTTGTTTTTTTTTTTTTTTTTTTTAAGGAAATAGTCTGTGTGTGTAAACAGAATATCTCAAAAACAAAATGTGGCAGAAAGCTTAAAAACTTGGTACTATCACGAACATCGGACACGAAAATTTCGGGCAAAATCCATCAACTATACTCTACTGAATCCATACTTAACTGAATAATTTTTCAGATTTTTGTTTTTTGTGATTTTCTCAAAAATGGCTACAACGATTTTCTTTAAACTTTGTATATGAACTATACATACAATGAGCTACAACTTTTATTTGAAACATTTCTCATTTGGAAAATTCATTTAAGGGCATTTCTTGGGGGGGAGGAATAAGGTTAGGTTTTCCTCTAATATGCTATTTCAGTTTATTACACAATTCTATCATCTAAATAATATTAATTAGAATTAAATATGTTGTGGAAATTCCGTGTTGGAAGAAAATCGGAAGTGACCGGAAGTGCGTTTATAAGTAAAAAGTATTTTCCAGCTTTGTGCAATTTTTCTCTACAACCAGCTCCAACGATTTCCTATAAACTAACTATGTGAACGACGTTATTTACAAAGAGCTAGAACCTCGCTTTCTAGGAATACGTCCAAGTTTCGGCGCCCTAGAGAAGATGTATGCTCACAACTACAGAATAATAAATTTCTTTTTTTTGTTTCTTCGAAGAGTGGCAAACTCCACAAAACCGGATGCAACATAATTGTTGCTTTCTTCGCTTTTCCATTTATTCTCCTCATTCCTTCCTTACTTTCCTCTTTGTTTTTCAATATTTATAATATAAACATTTAAAGAAATCATTAATTTTATTTATATAGATCATTTATCAATTGAATTAAACTTCTGCATCAGACTCTCCTCTCTACTTGTAAAAAGCATATACAAAATAATAATAAATAGAAGTATAATAACAGTATTATACTATATTAATAATAAATGTGAAATAAAGTATAAGAGTTATATTTTTCTGACATAATACTAAAGTGGTATACTATTATACAGCGATTTCCACATTACCCACACGGCAAACCTTAGCAAGCGTTGATTTTAACGGAATAAAAATTATAAAATCTTGCAACAGTTTAACTATTAAAAAATAAAAAAAATCTGTTGTGAAACACTCAAACAACTTACTCTTACTACAGTAAGTTTACAAAATTTTAACTGACACTTTTGAAAGTTAGTACAACCAAATTTAATGCAAACTGATCGGTGTTTTTATGGTTCAGTACGCACTTCCGGTATATCCTAATTTTCTTTGAAACTCGCAATTTTAACAATCTATTTATTGCTAATTAATTTTGTTTAGATGGTAGAATTGTATATTCTATTAAGATAGCACTTTAAAGGTTAACATAACCCACCCCTCCCCCCAAAAGTTCCCTTAAATGACTTTACAAGGAAAACTGTTTCATATAAAAGTTGTAGCTCTTAATATGTGTAGTTCATATTCTTAGTATAAAGAAAATCTTTGGAGCCGTTTTAAAAAAAAAAATAACAGAAAACTGAAAAATACTTTTCAGTGAAAACACACTTCCGGTCATCCGATATTCTTCAAACTCGGAATTTGGACAACATATTGATTCCTAATTAATATTATTTAGATGATAAAAGTGTTTAATAAACTGAAATAACACTTTAGATGAAAACCTAAAACTCCTCCCCCAAAAAACTGCCCTTTGGAAAAATATTTCTAATAAAAGTTGTAGCTCTTTTCATGTGTGGGTTGATATACCATGTTTCAAGAAAATCGTTTGGAGCCATTTTTGAGAAATTCCTAAAAAATAGAAAAAGTAACATTCAGTAAAGTGGCAACGATTTTTCTGAAAAGCTTATTTTCAGGTCTCCTGGTACCTGGTAGCACTTTAACGAAATATCAAGTTTTGAACATTCTGCGATTTTTCGTTTTTGAGATATGCTCACCCATACATATATACACATTCACAGACCGACACACATAAACACAGACCATTTGCTAAAACCCACTTTTTTTAGACTCAGAGGATCTCAAAACGGATATTTCCCGGTAAAAACTTGATATAGAAAATTTGACATGATTACAATACTTCCTCTAACAGCAGTTAAAAAAACTTGACTCACACGACTCTTTTAGGTTTTAAAAAATCTGTACAACTTTTCATAACTCAACAACTTTTTTTTAAATATACGTATATGTTGAAGTAATAAGTTTATATCTGTAACCCGTACCAAGTTTTGAAGGAAATCGTTAGATACGTTATCGAGAAAAATTCCAATAAACTCAAAAATCTACTCTGTAAAGTTGCCGCAATATTATATAGATGGTATTGTTTTTTTGAAACTTTGTTGGTACTTAATAGGAAAGCTTAACATTACAGTTCCTCCAGAAACTCGCGAAAAATAAATTTTTTCGGATAATTATTTCAAATAAAAGTGATAGTTATTTATGTGTGCATACATGCCCTCAGTGAGGGGTCTTGTCTCCTCTTCTGTGTGCATGGTTGTAGACGAACTGCTGGTGGAGCTTGATCGCAGGGGGTGTTTTGTTTGGCTAGGCGGTCGTGGTCAGGGGCAGACACGAGTCTGTTGTTAGTGAGCTTCTACAGGAGGCCAACGAGTGGTGGAAGGGACCTGATGGTCAACCCAAGAACACTTTGGTTCCATTTAGCAGAAGAAGGAATGTGTGTTTTATCATATTGAACTTCTTTGGAAGAACTCTTGATGTGTCTGGTCAGGTGAAATACCTGGGTGAAATTTTGGACTCCAGACTCACCTGGAAAGCGCATCTAGAGCATGTATGCTACACAGAAGGCAAAGAAGTCTCTCTGTGGAGTCCCTAGACCCTGCGGGAAAACATGGGGTCTCTCCCCCAAAATGGCCCACTGGCTCTAAGCGCGGACCATCATACTTGTCCTCACTTATGGGGCAGTGGTCTGGTGGCCAAAAACGGAACAGCAGGGCGCGAGGAAGAACCTATCAGGAGTTCAAAGGCTGCCGTGCCTGTTAATTTCAGGCGCATTTTGTAGTGCCCCAGCGGCTGCATTGGAAATACTGCTGGGGTTACCTCCGCTGCATCTTTTGATACAAGGGGAGGTGAGGGCCAGTGCATACGACTAATGAACAATGGCCAGTGGAAGCAGAGGATCTCCCTGGTCAAGCATTTTGACATAACAGAGAAGGTTAACCCTGGTCCTATCTTTAAGATGGCTGGGGAAGAGTGCTGTCCAACATTCCACTTTGAGCTCTCCTTCCAAGTGATCTTTACGTCAAAATCGGAATGGGCTAAAAGTTGGGAAAAACGAGGCTGGACTGGGGGATCCTGATTTGCGGATGGGTCCAAAATGGCCTGCGGAACTGGAGCCCGGTTAAACCGGAGGTACTCATTGAGAGGCCCCTCGGTGGATACTTCACGGTATTCCAGGCTGAAGTCTATGCAATCAAGATCTGTGCGGAGGAAATTGCTTATGGGCTTTAGGAATAGGGAGATATGCATCTTCTCGGAAAGCCAAGCTGCACTGAAGGCACGTGGAGCATCCAGAATTACTTCTTCCCTAGTCAGAGAATGTAGAGACTCCCGAGAGGCGTTATCCCAGCACTACAAAGTGCGGCTGGTATGGGTGCGCCGGGACACAAGGGGAAAAGGTAATGAACCAGCCGACCATCTGGCCAGGAATGGAGCGAATATTCCTTTCTGTGGGCCGAAACTTGTTCTGGGAATAGCCAAAAGTATGGCGAGGGAGTCTCTGAGAGAATGGAGTCGGAGAGATCATAATCGTCTCTGAAGGCTAAGTGCTGGAGCCAGCCAAATCACAGCAAAATGATCATGCCAGAGATATGTAGAAGAAGAACCAGACAGACCTTGGGTCCTAAGTAAGTATCAGATCTGGCCACTAACCGGCCTGTGTACAGGGCACGGCAAGTTCAAGAAACATCTGCACAAGGTGGGATTGGTTAATTCGGCGCCCTTATGTAGACTGTGTCAAGAGGAGGAGGAGGAGGAGGAGGAGACAGCCTCTCACCTGTTGTTTGATTGCGTTGCGATCGGTAGATGGCGGTACGAGATCTTCGGCACGTTGAGACCGGAGGATATCGTACTCCAAAAAGAACTGGTGGGGAAGGTTCTGGACCTCATGAAAAGTGGGGGCTTCCTCTACTAGGTATTGAGGGGTTGGCACAATAAACCTCAACGGATAGGCTGCAGTGCTTGGGTCACCCCCCACCCCCCTGTGTCACTCTAATTCTATGTGGGCACATAGTATACGAGCTTAAAGAAAATCGTTGCGACCATTTTTGAGAATATCGTAAAAAGTAATTGATAAAGTCGCACTACCGGTTGATAGGTTTTGCCCGAAAACTTCGTGTCAGATACGGTGGTAGTACTTAAACAGGATATCAAGTTTGCACTTCCTTTGATTTTTCGATTTTGAGATATTCTGTTAACACATATACGCATACAGACAATTTTCACTAAAAAAACACTTTTTATCGTACTCAGGAAACATCAAAACCGTTGATTCCATTTTTAAAATTTGACAGGATTGTAATACTTTCTGTTACAAGGAATAAGAGAAAGTTATAAATGTAAAATTATCTAATGAATTATTTAAAATATTACAATCAATAAAAATGTTCTTTACAATGTTTATCTACTTCTTAGAAAAAAAAAAACAAATACTAAAATGCAGAAAGAATACAGAAAAAGTGTTTATTTAATACAATTTAATTTTCAGAAAGAATTGTTAATAAGGGCCCCCCACCCACGGTAATGAGAAATCAAGCTTTTGTATTGCGAGGGGATTTCAGGTTGTTTGTGAACTTTCTTGTTTGCTTGGCTCCATATTACTTATTTTTCATTAACTTTTTCACTTCTCTTTGCTGTTTTACAGCAAATTAAAGCTTTTTCCTATCCGCTTTTTTGCACGTTTTTAAATCGTTCTTTTTTTCCCCCCCTCTTTTGACTTTAATTCATCTCAGTTAATTTCAGACAAACTTAATTGAAAGTTCTATTTTCTATTTATTATATAACCATTTATGTTTATTTTATATATATATATTTTTTTCAATTGTAGACCTCATTAGTGACTTAATTAATTGTAGACTTAATTCTTGAATTAGAATTAGGCCAGTTAGGGAATTTTTCGAAAAGATTGTGGAATCTGGGGTGTTAGATTTAAAAAATGTTCAATGTTTGTTCAGTCTTAGTAGCGCTTTCTTCTTGAATACATTGTAATCACTTCAATTATCCAGGTATGAATCAACAATAATCAACATGTATGCCAACCCAATTATAATTGTGTTTGATCAACTGAATAAAATTTCTTATTTAAGAATTTAAGAATTGGCCAAATTTAATAAAGAGAAAGTAAATTTTGTAAGAGAAAGTCGGATGAGTGTCCAAAAAGCTATTGACAAAAAAGTGATTAAACTTAAGGCCTATCAGAAGGGCAGCAGCCCCGGGCCTCACAATTTTTGACTCATTTGTGGGTTAAAAGCCCAGGCCAGAGGCAGATGAAAACGTTTATTTATAGCTACTCGGCCAGGCTAACTGCAGAATTACTCCAACTAGGTCGGATGGCCATAAGGATGGCAGTCGCGTTCTCACTGGCCATTGCACTTAATAAGCACATGCATCGCATAGGCCTAGCAACGGATAGCCTGTGTAGGTTTTGTGAGGAAGAAGAGGAAACAGCACTGCACGTGCTATGTCAGTGCGAGGGGCTAGTATGGCTGAGGTACCGCCTGTTTGGAATAGAAAAGCTGGTGCCTACAGGCCTTAGCCAGGGGCGCCTTTCGGATCTACTAAGTCTATTAAGGCAGACAGGACTCGAGAGGGTGCTCTAATTGACCACCTGGGGAGACCTCCCCAAACTTCACAGTTCGATGAAGGACAGGGCTGGGTCTCCAATTTAGGGGGTGCTACAATAGACCCACGGGGGTCGCGGTGGCGCAAGCTGAAGAGCCAATGCCCCCAAAGGATCTAATCTAATCTAACTCATTTTGTTAGAAAAAAAATATATTTCTATTTTTTGTACACTATTCGAACTTCAGTGTTAGTCAAAGAGTACGGTGGTTGCTAAATCAATATTGACGAAATAAGCACACATTGTTGACACTTCTTTTGTTTAATGCACTTTTTGAGGAGAAAAGACTATGTAGAGGATCGAGTGACCGTGCGAAAAGTGACGATGTTGGTAGCATTATGTAGAATGGTAATTTTGTATTGGCTGATATGAGTCGCCTGAGAATCTTACTAGATCTAACAGTTGATTAGCTAATGTGATAATCTGGGTGAAAACTTTTAGGATGTAAGCGGAATTTTGGCAGGAAGTAAGTCAAAACAATTAGGCGCACTACAAGTAATTTTATGAGTAACACTTTCAGAATTGTGTTGCAGATTTTTCTTGAATGCTCTTGAGTATAAGCTCTTGAATTTTTAAACTAACTATTTCCTTTTTGATAGCTTGTATAGACTTCTTCAAGTGTTGGGTTTTTTAAACTGACAAACTTTGAGATTTCGGGCTTTTATACGATATTTTTCTAGCGCTAAACACAGCTTCTATGCGGAAGATTGGTCCTCAAAGTTATAGCTTATTCGTGCACACAGTTTGTTAGATGACAGACTTGGGGGTACGGGTAAGGCTTGCTGAAGGTGTGCTAGTAGCGCCGATGGTAGTGCTGAATACGGCTGGTATCCTGATGTAGATTGTTGTAGGGGATTATCGCACTGCGACCTGAAAGATCTATTGTGCCCCCCGGGGGCCTTCCCAGTGCACTGCCGGCTTCCAAGCAGTGTTCTTTAGCTATAGACAACTGTTATATGATTTGCATTGAGGGGTAAATTAAATATGTTAATTAATAATTAATTATTATAATTCATATTTGAAATCTTCTCTAAAGGGATCTCGTGAGGTCTATGTTTGTACAGAAGTTGGAGAGGATGCAAAAACAAATATATAGATTCAAAAAAATATATAATTAAAAAACAATATATATCAAAAATAAATAAATACAATATTGTGATACAACAATATAAGTGTCTTGTAATTTAGGAGAAATTGCTTTTTATAAAACTTACATATTTTCTGACTTGAAGAAGGTTGGGTTTCTTGGGGGCACTTTCACCACTCACTATTGTAACATGGCTTTTTCTAATGACGGACTTCACACTTTTTATGGTACAAATTTTGTACTGATCCCCTTCCTTAAAAGGGTCCACCTCGGAGAAAGTGAGAAGAGAAAAATTCCCTTTGTCCTAAATAAATGTAATGATAGGTGTAGGCCAGGTATCTCTGACTCAACTAACTGTTTCTTTTGTGCCTTCCAACCTTCAAAAAAACCCAAATTTATAAATATATACATCGGAAAAATTCCCTATTATACAATCATAAAATATTTAACAACAATATATTTCAATACAATCTATATTTATTAATTCTTCCAAAGATTTACACATTACATAACACTGCTCATCACCGTACAGTGAGTTGTAGAAGCTCCTAGGAAGAGAAAATTTAAGGGCAGCATGCTGAATTCGAACCCGGGATCTCCGTGTTGCTAGTCCAGCGTGCTACCACTGAGCTAATCCCTTCCTGGTATCCTGATACCAGCAACATGAAGTCATCCAGCGCTTGATGTCTGCTGTGGTGACTTCATGCAACAGAGGATTTTTTTTTTATTCCATTACAATATTATTTCATATTTTCGAAGAATATAAAATGAAGCGGGCCTTCATAGAGAAAAATCTCTAGAGTACTGTTTGACGTCTAAGATATGCTTAATTTATTATTTTTGCCTGATATTTTTAAATTTGTCGCTAAAAATTTTCATCAATAAATTCAAATAAGTTCTAAAAAAGAAAAAAAAAAAAATCCCATAATTTAATTACTTTATAAATGTCACTCACTTTTAACTAATTAAAGGGGTTATTTTCCATTCATTTTTGATATTTTTATACTTGTCTCTTTTAATTAAGTTTTTTATATATATGTATATATTTTTTTTTTTTTTTGGTGTACCAGACATTAGTTTTGTTTAATTATACTTGAAAACTTTGTTGAAATTTGTTAATCGTTTTTATTAAAGAATTTTTAGTGTTTGATGCAATGCTTAATTATATATTTACGCTGTTGAAGCATTGCAGCTTAGGTAAATAAATTCTATTATTACTTTCTCTTACTCCTGAGGAAGTATTGTAATCGTGTCAAATTTTCGATATTGAGTTTTCACCGGAAATATCCGTTTTGACGTCCCCTGAGTCCAAAAAAGTGGTTTTTAACAAATGGTCTGGTGTGTGTGTGTGTGTGTGTGTGTGTGTGTGTGTGTGTATATGTATGTGAACAGCATAGCTCAAAAACGAAAAATCGTAGAAAGTTCAAACTTGATATTCCGTTTAGTTATCACCATGGGATCTGACGGTGGGTCATCTGTCCAAATTCCTCAACCGGAAGTACAATTTTACTAGTTGTTTTTTTTACGTTTTTGCGATTTTCTCAAAAATGGCTCCAACGATTTTCTTCAAACTTGTTGTGTCAACTACACATACTAACAGCTACAACTTTTATTTAAAACATTTCTTTGGGAAAATTCATTTAAGGGCACTTGTGGGGGAGAGGTGGGGTTAGGTTTCATCTTAACTGTTATTTTAGTTTATTAGACAATTCTGTCATCTAAATAATGTTAATTAGAATTAAATATGTTGTTGAAATTCCGAATTGGAAAAAAATCAGATAACCTGAAATGCGTTTGTTTTAACACTTATTAACTGATTTTTTTACTTTTTCGCGATTTTCTCAAAAATGGTTCCGACGATTTTTTTGAAACTGATTATATAAACTAAACATACAAAGGTCTACATATTTTATTTAAAACATTTCTCTGGGAAAATTCATTTAAGGGCAGTTTTAGAGGAGGGGTGGGTTTACAGCTTCCTCTAAAATGGTATCATAGTTGATTATACAATTCATCATCCAAATAATATATTAGAACTAAATGGATGGCCAAAATTCCCAAGTTTTAAGAAAATTAGTAAACCGGAAGTGCGCTTTTACTGAACAGTTTTTTCAGTTTTCGACGAACTTCATTATATTGGCACACAAACTATAAAATTTGTCAATTACAATTTTGAGAATAGGAGTAAGAGAAAGTTTGTGTGAGTGTTTCAACACTAGATTTTTTGGGAAGCACCGATTTGGTAAAAAGCGAACGTTTCTACATTAAAAAGCAAACGTTTTTCACATGAAAAGCGATTGAATGCACCGTGGCGGTGGTCAGGAGGGGTAATTGGAGGTGGTTGGGGGGGGGACGGACGTAAAAACCTCATAATATTGCAGATACCGTTTAAATTTTTTTTTACTTTCCTCTTACACCTAGTAAGAGGAAGTATTGTAATCGTGTCAAATTTTCGAAATCGAGTTTTCACCGGAATTCCTTTTGAGGTCCCCTGGGTCCAAAAAAGTGGTTTTTAGCAAATGGTCTGTGTGTGTGTGTGTGTGTGAATAGCATAGCTAAAAAACGAAAAATCGTAGAAAGTTCAAATTGATATTCCGTTTAGGTATCACCATGGCATCTGACAGTGGGTCATCTGTCAAAATTCCTCAACCGGAAGTATCACTTTACTAGTTTTTTTTTTTTTTTTTACTTTTTTTGCGTTTTTCTCAAACATGGCTCTGACGATTTTCTTGAAACTTGCTTTATGAACTAGACATACAAAGAGCTACAACTTTTATTCAAAACATTTCTCTGGGAAAATTCATTTAAGGGCAGTTATGAGGGAGGGGTGGGGTTATGTTTTTCTCTAAAGTGGTATCATAGTTGATTATACAATTCTATCATCGAAACATAATTAATTAGAAATAAATAGATGGCCAAGATTCCGAGTTTCAAGAAAATTAGTAGTAAACTGGAAGTGCGCTTTTACTGGACAGTTTTTGACGAATTTCATTAAATTTGGTACACAAACTATAAAATTTGTCAATTATCATTTTGAGAACTGGAGTAAGAGAAAGTTGTGTGAGTATTTCACACCAGATTTTTTTTGCATTAGCTTCTAGGGCTATATAAGCTAATAAATAAACTCATAGAACCCTCTTGTTATATTGCTATTATTAAGTTGATATCATCATGTTGGAGAGAAATTGACGTGGATTTATTTATTATGGAATTATATATGTAAGGATTCATAAGTCTTGTATGAATTGAAGGAATTGGAAGAGATTACAGAGGTTCCTTTTGCATGAAAACTGGAAATATTACGTCAGTCATGAATAGATACAAACGTTGAAAATTTGATACCGATTGATTGTTCAAAGTGAGTGGGTTCAAGTTCATCGTGTCCCACGATTGTCTATACGTGTCTACAATGTCTATACTATTAAGTTTTGAGGCCCACTGAATCTGAAAAAGTGGTTTTTAAAAATTTGTGTCTGCGTGTGTGTATGGTCAGCATAACTCAATAACGGAAAATCATAGAAAACCGAAACTTGGTATTTCAAATGCTAAACGATAGATGGAAGCAAAATATGTTTTTAGTAAAAATCGGTCGACCGATAGACACTTTAGTGGATAGATTTTCCATTTTTACTTTCTCTTACTCCTAGTAAGAGGAAGTATTGTAATCGTGTCAAATTTTCGATATCGAGTTTTCATCAGGAAATATCCGTTTTGAGGTCCCCTGAATCCAATAAAGTGTTTTTTTAAGCAAATGGTGTGTGTTTGTGTGTATGTATGTGAACAGCATAGCTCAAAAACGAAAAATCGTAGAAAGTTCGAACTTGATATGCCGTTTAAATAATCACCATGGGATCCGACAGTGGCTCATCTGTCAAAATTCCTCAACCGGAAGTACCACTTTACTAGTTTTTTTTTTTTTTTTTACGTTTTTGCGATTTTCTTGAAACTTCTAATATAAACTAAACATGCAAAGATCTATAATTTGTTTTTAAAACATTTCTCTGGGAAAATTCCATTTAAATGCACTTTTAGGGGAAGGGTGAGGTTACAGTTTCCTCTAAAGTGCTATCATAGTTGGATTATAAAATTCTATCATCCAAACAAAATTAATTAGTAATAAATTAGATTGCTAAAATTCCGAGTTTCAAAGAAATTAGTAAACCGGAAGTGCGCTTTTACTGAACAGTTTTTTCAGGTTTTCGAAGAATTTCATTAAATTTGATACACAAAACTATAAAATTTGTCAATTATAATTTTGAGAACAGGGAGTAAGAGAAAGTTGTGTGAGTGTTTCACACCAGATTTTTTTTTTTTTTTTTTACGGTTTAATCAAATTAAGTGCTATAACTTTCATTTTTATAACATTTTTTAATTAGAAGATTCATTTAATTACACGCTGCTCAGTAATAAAAATCGCAGTCAGTTTGGCCTTGGCTGACAGTACCATGAGCTTTATTAAGTATATATGACTAATGTATAAACTGATAGATATTATTATCTATTATTAAAGTAATAGATAAATGAAGTAAATTATGTAATAATATAATCAACAATTAAAAAAAATCCAAGTTTTCAAGAAAATTAATCGCTTCAAGTGTAACGATTGTTTTGAAAGAGAAAGAGTTGTTTTAATGTTTCGTAATAATTTTTTTGTCGCGATTTTTTGAAAAAAATTTTCAAACAATATTCTCCAAACTTTGTTTAATTAATCCACTTTTAGTGATATTCATATTTTTAACATTTTTTTTTGGAGACAATTGATATTTAGGAATAAGGTCCTTTGAAGTTACATTTTTCTTTAAATTACCCTTCTTTTAAATATGTAATATTAGAGTGAATCTTGATTGTGTTATGAATGTTAATGTATTTAGTTGGGAGAGATTTAATTCAGAATTTGTTTTTAACTTTCACGCGTTGGTCTTGTAATGGTTGTAGGAGGAGATGTTGGTTGTAGATGTTGATAGATAACACTTCAATATCGGTATAAGATATATAATTGATATATATGTATATGACTGACTGCCAAGGACTGTATACTTTACACTACAAGAACTGAACAGACAGACTTCGATATGTACAATTGAAGTGTAAGACTGTGAACAGAATTCCCTTTTTTGACTCCGTCTCTCGTTTATATATCCAACTGGCCTCTCCTCTCTTCTCTCTCGAGAGGGGCTCTTTCTCTCTGATGCGTGGTGGGGGTTCACTCGCTAGTGTGGATGAGTAGTGGGGGTTCACTACCCCTACAACACCAACTGAACAGACAGACTGACGTGGCTAAACGATATGTACAATTGAAGTGTAAGACTGTGAACAGAATTCCCTTTTTTGACTCCGTCTCTCGTTTATATATCCAACTGGCCTCTCCTCTCTTCTCTCTCGAGAGGGGCTCTTTCTCTCTGATGCGTGGTGGGGGTTCACTCGCTAGTGTGGATGAGTAGTGGGGGTTCACTACCCCTACAGTCTATTAGTTAGCGCACTCGCTTTTGGTACGAGAATTCAGGGTTGTAATGGATCTATATGTCTCCATATACTAGATCATAGAAGGGGCAATCTAACGAGGAATAATGGGCATTGGGAGGAAAAGTTGAAGAGAGTAAGAGCTAGTCCAGCCGCCCATTTAACAAGGATGCCTGACTGCTGATTTGAGCAACCATCAACGTTCAACGACCATCCATCTCAACCGTCACTATGTCTGTCAGTCTGTCTCTCTCTCTCTTCTCACGCGACCATACTCTCACTCTAAATTATAAAGTCCTTGCATTACTTATGCTTTCATATAATATAAACAGTGTTTTTATAAGTCCAACTTATCTCAACTTAAGTATCTCTTCTATCAAAGCTTCCAAAACATCGACTACATTTTGCAAAGCAAAGACAGTGGTGACCCAACTTCCTCAGGAAGGAAATGAAAACCTACAGTTGGTAGCTAACCTAGGTAGTGGAGGGCAGAACTAAAACGGCGTCCCACACCTCAATAAAAGTCGTCGTTTGGCAAGACTTGGCCTTCTTGGACTGACTGCTGCGCCAAAAAGTATTTTCTTAATTCTCCAGGAGAAAATATTGTGATTTTTGAAATAAGAGTTTTAACCACAAATTTATTTTTTTTTTTTGGCGAATTGTCTGTGTGTGTTTGTATTTGTGTTTGTTTGTTTGTCTGTATAAACGCATGGATTTAGTTGGTTTTTCCACTTTTTTGAGGTTTTCTTAAAAGTAGCAACCAATGATTTTCTTTAAACTTGGTACATCAACTACACATACAATAATCTATAACTTTTATTTGAAACATTTCTCCAGGAAAATGCATTTAAGGGCACTTTCAGGGGAGTGGTGGGGTTAGGTTGTCCCTTAAAGTGCTATTTCAGTTTATTACACAATTCTATCAACTAAATAATATTAATGAGAATTAAATATGTTGTTAAAATTCCTAGTTTCAAAAAAAAATTAGTAAACCAGAAGTGTGTTTTTACTGAACAGTTTTTCTTTTAGTTACTTTGATTTTCTCCATAAAAAACACCGCCGAATTTAATTAAATTTTTTATACTAACTATAAAGTTTGTCTATTACAATTTTGAAAACTGGAGTAAGAAAAAATTGTAAGAGTATTTTACACCGTTTTTTATTTTTTTTTATTTTTGCCTTCGTTTCTTTATATTTGATAAAAATTATTGTGTTTTTGAGGGGATTATAGAGTAGAAAGAAACTTCTCATGTGCTAATGTTTCAAGCACTGGATCGCATCATTGTTATATTTTTTACTTTCTCTTACTCCCAGTAAGAGGAAGTATTGTAATCGTGTCAAATTTTCGATATCGAGTTTTCACCGGAAATATCCGTTTTGAGGTCCCATGAGTCCAAAAAAGTGGTTTTTAGCAAATGGTCTGTGTGTGTTTGTGTGTGTGTGTGTGTGTGTATGTATGTGAACAGCATAGCTCAAAAACGAAAAACCGTAGAAAGTTGAAACTTGATATTCCGTTTAGGTATCACCGTGGGATCTGACACTACGTTATCTGTCAAAATTCCTCAACCGGAAGTACCACTTTACTAGTTGAATTTTTTACTTTTTTGCGATTTTCTCAAAAATGGCTCCGACGATTTTCTTTAAACTTCTAACATCAACCACACATACAAAGAGCTACAGCTTTTATTTGAAACATTTCTCCGGGAAAATGCACTGAAGGGCACTTTTGGGGGAGGGGTGGGGTTAGGTTTCTATCTAAAGTGCTATTTCAGTTTATTTGACAATTCTATCATCTAAATAATGTTAATTAGAATTAAATATGTTGTTGAAATTCCGAGTTTGAAAAAAAAATCGGATAACCGGAAGTACGATTACTTTACCACTTTACTAAATGATTTATTCACTTTTTCGCAATTTTCTCAAAAATGGCTCCGACGATTTTTTTGAAACTTCGTATATAAACTAAACATGCAAGATCTACAACTTTTATCTAAAACATTTCTCTGGGAAAATTCTTTTAAGGGCACTTTTAGGGAAGGGGTGGGGTTAGATTTTCATTAAAGTGCTATCCTAGTTGATTATATAATTATATCATCCAAACATAATTAGTTAGAAATAAATAGATGGCTTAAATTCCGAGTTTCAAGCAAATTAGTAAACCGGAAGTGCGCTTTTACTGAACAGTTTTTTTAGTGTTCGACGAATTTCATTAAATTTGGTACACAAAGTATAAAATTTGTCAATTATCATTTTTTTTTTTTTTTAAATTTAAGGCGTCTCAACATCTGTGGTCATTTGCGCCCGGAGCCTTCTCAGTGCACTGCCGGCCTGCGGACAGTGTTCTCTCGTTACAGTCAACACTGTCCATCACCGGACAGTGAGCTGTAGAGGCTCCTAGGAAGAGAAAATCTAAGGGTAGCACGGCTGGATTCGAACCCGTGATCTCCGCGTTGCTAGTCCAGCGCGCTACCACTGAGCTAATCCCTTCCTAATTATCATTTTGAGAACTGGAGTAAGAGAAAGTTGTGTGAGTGTTTCACACCAGATTTTTTTTAGAAAGAAACAGTAAATAGTAAACATTGACAATTGTTGATACATTTATGAATTAAAAACAATTTGAACATTGAGTTTCGTTTTTTTTTTTTTTTTAATTATCTTTAAACTATGACCTAATAGTTAATTTCATCTTTATTAACTATTGCATACCTACAATACTGCATAACTAAAATAAATTAATGCATTAATATTTGAAATACAAATAGATTTAAAACTGACAGGCTATATTAGAATAGGTTGCTGGGAATTTAAATTATCTCATTTATGTTAAGTATACAATAAAATAACAGATCAAATATCAATATCAATTATACTAAATACATTAAATTATATAGTAAACATTAAATTATTAATATTATAATTATGATAATGAAAAGTAATTAAACAAAATAAAGGGAAGACAATAAATACGTCCATTGATAATTATATTAAAATATTATTATTGCCAAAATAATTACAAATAAATAGTAATTACTCTATTAAAAAAAAAAAAAAACTAAAATAATAAATTAAAGAAAACATTTAAATATATTAACATATTGATTAATTCATTTGCATATTTATTTATGAGGTCTATGTATTTATATTGTTTAGTGCTTCTTAATCATTTTGTTTATTACACCTATTATTATTATTCTTGTATACATATATATTATGTCTTTAATTTGTGGTTTAGTTTAACTTTGGTGAGAAGTTTCTTTCAAAGAGACAATAATTTTAAATTTTTGAAAATGTAGGATATTAACTAAATTATCATAGCTCTATCATGATATTGTTTGTTTTGAGAAGAAAAAAAAATATCGTTTTTGTCGAAATTTTTTTCTGAGAAACTTAAGTTTTGAAGTGTTCTGGGTGAAGTGTTATCATTAGACTATCCTGTAAGGTTTTTCCTTGATCCACGCCTTTGTTGCGAGCCTGTAGGGTTCGAATCACAAGAAGCCTAAAAAACGATAATGACCCAGTATCTTGTGGAAAAGTGAGGAGCAATGGTAAGCAAAGGCCAAAACTAAAACGGCAGTAGGACTGTGGCATACTTACTACAAATCCTCCAATACAAAATCGCCGTTTGACCAAGCCTAGCTCTTCATAGCTTTGTCAATGATAAGGTGCTATTTCCAAATTGTGTACCGTACTAGCAATAATATCAAGTTGAATTAAATGTTACTACAGTTTGGAATTATTTATTAGCATAGCCAGGCTGCCCTGCGGGCAACTGACTGGTGGGAAATCAGCTCAAGGCTGGTGTGGGATTGCCTAGGTGCACTCAGGGAAATTAGTAGCCACAATTAGATTTTCCTGGTTTGGGTACCTGGCCATTCGGATCACAGAGGCAATGAGGCGGCAGATTGCCTGGCCCGGGAGGGTTCCATCGGAACCCTTATCGGACCTGAACCGTTCAGCGGCGTCGCAAGATGCCTCAGGAGTGCATCAATTAGGGCATGGATGCACGACCGATCAAGAGATTGGTGGGCTAAAACCCCAGGCCATAGGCTCAGGCGAAAACGTTCATTCATAGCTACTCGCCCAGGCTAACTATCAGAACTACTCCAATTACGCGGTGGCCATAAGGATAGCAGTTGAAGTTCTCACTAGCCATTGTAGACTTAATAAGCACATGCACCGCATGGGCCTGAAAACGGATAGCCTGTGTAGGTTTTGTCAGGAAGAAGAGAAAACAGCACTGCAGGTTCTGGCTCAGTACGAGGGGCTGATATGGCTGAGGATTCGCCTCTTTGGAGAGGAGAAGCTGACACCTACAAGCCTCAGCCAGGGGCCCCTCTCGGGTCTGTTAAGTCTATTAAGGCAGACAGGACACGAGAGGGTGCTCTTAACCGTCCACCTAGGAGCCTCTCCAGATTCCAAAGTTTAAATTCCCCTTTTGGGGGTCGCGTTGGCGCAGGCTGAAGAGCTAATCCCCCCACAGAATCTAAACTAACAGTTTGGAATTAGAAGAAAACCAGGCTGCGACTTACCGCTAAAATAGGTGCGGAATTAGCTCACTGTCTGAAGATGTTGCCCAGAGACCCCGAATTTTGGGGCAATTAAATGGGCCCAGAGGGTTTATCTATATAGCTTAGGTCTTGGTCCCTCACTATAGACTGTTTTTTAAAAAAACTGTTTAACTGTTTTCCTGTTTTTTTTTCCAAGTGTTTTCGTGCCAACTGAATTAGGGCTATTCTTTGGAAACTAGGTTTACTTTTCAAGCTTTCACTTCACTATAATTTACTGTTCTTTGCCTATAAAATATTGAATAAAAATGTTAAATTTAAAGAATACTGGATATTTATAACTGTAAGAATTTAAATAAAAGACGAAATAATTTCATATAAGATTTTTATTATTTATCTAAATTAATTGCATATGTTTATTTTACTTTTATTACAATTTAATTTGTTTGTTGATTTGAAGCAGTTTATATAGAAGTAGTTTATATTACAGGCAAGCAAGTTGTGCAAAACCTATTTCTCATTCCTTCATGTTTTCCCCAACCTTTGTCGTTTGAATTCTGCCGAAGGGTAGACGACAAAGGAGAAAACAATTTCCTTAGCTGGTTGTGCTGTGGCTTCCGAATTGTATACAACAGACAAATCTTGAATTCATTTGTGGTCAAATTGTTTTTCTCTCTTAATTCTTTTAAATTTTAAAAGTTTGTTTGTGTTCTATTTATCTAACTTTTATTTTTACTTTCTCTTACTCCTAGTAAGAGGAAGTATTGTAATCGTGTCAAATTTTCGATATCGAGTTTTCACCGGAAATATCCGTTTTGAGGTCCCCTGAGTCCAAAAAAGTGGTTTCTGGCAAATGGTCTGTGTGTGTGTGTGTCCGTGTGTGTGTGTGTGTGTGTGTGTGTGTGTATGTATGTATGTGAACAGCATAGCTCAAAAACGAAAAACCATAGAAAGTTGAAACTTGATATTCCGTTTAGGTATCACCGTGGGATCTGACACTACGTTACCTGTCAAAATTCCTCAACCGGAAGTACCACTTTACTAGTTGGATTTTTTACTTTTTTGCGATTATCTCAAAAATGGCTCCAACGATTTTCTTTAAACTTCAAACATCAACCACACATACAAAGAGCTACAACTTTTATTGGAAACATTTCTCCGGGAAAATGCATTGAAGGGCACTTTTGGGGGAGAGGTGGGGTTAGGTTTTCATCTAAAGTGCTATTTCAGTTTATTAGACAATTCTGCCATCTAAATTATGTTAATTAGAAATGAATATGTTATTGGAAATTCCGAGTTTGAAAAAAATCGGATAACCGGAAGTGCGTTTACTTTACCACTTTACTAAATGATTTTTTCACTTTTTTCGCAATTTTCTCAAAAATGGCTCCGACGATTTTTTTGAAACTTCGTATATAAACTAAACATGCAAAGATCTACAACTTTTATCTAAAACATTTATCTGAGAAAATTCTTTTAAGGGCACTTTTAGGGGAGGGATGGGGTTAGATTTTCATCAAAGTGCTATCCTAGTTGATTATACAATTCTATCATCCAACCGGAAGTGCGCTTTTACTGAAAAGTTTTTTTCAGTTTTCGACGAATTTCGTTAAATTTGGTACCCAAACTATAAAATTTGTCAATTATCATTTTGAGAACTGGAGTAAGAGAAAGTTGTGGGAGTGTTTCACACCAGATTTTTTTTTTTTTTTAAAAAAAGCAATCCATTGCAAAATATAAAATATATAATTATTTGTAAAAATAACATATAAATTTAGCAAAATAAATTATGAAACTTAAACTTTACATGATTGCAATTCTCATATTACCTAGTACAGTGGCGGCGAACTTTATTTCGTTCGTCTGCTAAAAATAATCAGATTAAAAGTTTTCGACTTGTTGACATGCCGAACAGCTTTTATTTTTATTGTATAATATTTATTATTAACTTGTCTCCCTTTTTAAAACTGCCCGGCAAGTCACTGTTCTCACAAAATTGCTTTCATATTTATAGATGTAGACAAATTTTATGATAGTGTATCAACGTCGAAAACTGTGAGATGTATTGAAATTACCCACGATCAGCGGCCAATTAATAAACGTTGACAAGGAGATGTACAGTACAACTACTGCCAAGTAAAAGTGCAATTACCAAGAAAGTTTTCTACTTCAAAGGACCTCCTTCAAGGACACAGTGTACCGCTCTCACTTTTTAAAATTTACCTGAACGTAAAACTTTGGAAACTGATCGCCGAAATGTGTGGCAATAAAAAATAGATGAAGGAACATTTTCATGCCTTATTTTTTTGGTTGATGGACCAAGGTGGTCATCGCTCAAGATACAGAGAATAAAATATGTATGTGTACCAACTTAATTTCAGTTTAGGAAATATGGGGGCTTAAGGTAAATTTCAGTAAGGTCGAACACATGTCCAGTCAGTAATCTTCTTACTTTTGATTGGGTTGGAATTTTTAGATTGTTGTAGGGGATTATCGCATTGAGACGTGAAAGATCTATTGTGCTCCCCGGAGTCTTCTCAGTGCATTGCCGGCCTCCAAGCAGTGTTCACTAGCTTCAGACAACACTGCCTATCACCGGACAGTGAGTTGTAGAGGCATCTAGGAAGAGAAAATCTAAGGGCAGCACAGCTGGATTCGCACCCGGGGCCTCCGCGTTGCTAGACCAGCGCGCTATCACTGAACTAATCCCTTCCTACTGTGTTTGTCCTTGTCGGTAAAGAGTAGAGTGTATGTAGTTTAAGTGTGTTGTGTACTGTTCTGACGAAGTGCATGGAGTACTGAGCTGTGGTAATCCGTGGGGTCGCTACTCCCCAAGTAACTGTATGCGACCACACAACAGATACCTCTTGCTGGCATTGGGTTCGAATTACTTTTGGGAGCCAGGCAAGTTGGCGAGAAAGGAAAGTGATCGTCACTACCCTAGCAAGGAAAGGTGCTGCGTCTCCCTTTTTTTGGAGCTTGAACCTTTTGTGGAAATAGTGGCCAGTCTTGTCGAGACGAACTCAGAAATGAAAAGCGCCCAGTTCTGGAAAACCCTCCCAAGACTGAGGCAAGCTAAGACCCTGTCTGGGCGATTATAACCAGAAAAGATCTGAAACCTGCATCAATTTGCAGTAAAAATAGGTTCCGTATGCTGACGAGTTTTCTCACGGGGTCTATAGACTCAGAGGGCACTTCGTGTTAGGCCTAAAACACGAAAACACATGTAGATTTCCTGGGGAGATGGAGAGACTTCAATACACCACCTAACGGACTGCGATGTTATCATTCAGAGAAGAAATGGAAGCCCAGGGTGCTTACCAGGTGATGGAGGAAGATATACCCTCCTTAAAACCTTCTCAGATTCTGAGATTACTCAGGGATTTAATCAAAAACGGGTCCTGTAAGTGAGTGGTCTCACTGTGGCACCAGTGGAATGGAACAATATACCTGTTTTGGTCGTAATAAACCATAGTCATCCATGACAGCACACCATGGCTTTGGTGGGAGACAACCACCTTGAGGACACCCTCTCCCCGCTCCCACAACCACAGTGAAGTCTGTATAACTCTACTCCTTAAATAAATACTCATCGGGGGTCCGGACAGGGTTATTAGTGAGACGTTGCTGTGTCATTCACGGAGCTCTCTCAGGCATCTGGATGGATCACTTACTGGACATTGTGGTTTAAGAGATATCTCTAGGTAATGGGGATTATGCTGGATCCATTTTGTAGAGTCTGTGAGACAGAGGAGGAAATACTTATCCATATTATGACAGATTGCTGGGTTGTGAGGAAATTAGGTTCAGAACTTTTGGTCGGAATAGGATGTCTGTGGAAGAGCTTAGGTTATTTCCCCTTGAGGTTATTGTCCGATTTGTTAGGACTGCAATGAATCTTGGATGGATTAGACCCGGATCTAGACCCGGTTTGCTGTTGTTTTTCTTGGCGTTTATGTTTGCGTACATAAATATAAGACAATACTGTTTTTAATTTTACAATAATAAACATAATTTATTAATCGTGGTATCCTCGCTATCGAATTATATAATAAAGAATATGGGCCCAGTGGGGCTTTGGATAGCGTAGGGTTTGGTCCCTCCCCACAGACAAATAATAATAATAAACCATAGACATAAATAAAGTAAAGGACACTCGTTTGCTATCTAATTCAGAGCATTTTGTTCCAACCTAAAGCCCAAATAAGATTTGTCAGGGCCTATAAAGGATTCCTTATAAAGAAAGAACAACCCCCACCCCATTTGTTTCGAGCGATCTATGTTCGGATTCTGTTGTAGCTCCAATAGCTTTAAATCGGCGATTTTAAAATTGAAATAGTTCCATATCTGAAGTCGGAGGTACAGTATGAATAGACTTGTATGGTTATTAATGTTGCAAGGACTGTTATGAGGATATATGTTCAAACAGGACAATGGTCTACTTTTTTGATGGAAGAAACTCATGGGTTAAGTAAGAAAGCATTTCCTTCTATATATGTAAGTATATATAAAACTTTCCCACTATTACTGTAGAATGGTTCTACCAACTACTCAACACCCGCAAGCACCATTGAAAGTGTTGTAACAAAAATATCATGCTGCCAGGTTATTGCGCCGTGTATGTTAGCTCCGAACAGACGAGATAAATGGGACTTTCACACAATACTTACACTACAAAAAAGGAAATCTCACACTGCTATTAATACTCCTACTTCTATATGATATTTTCTATGTTATAACTACTTTTCTTAAGAAAGGATTGTAATGGATTAAATGTACAGATTTTTTTTTTCAATTAAAGCAAGTAAACAGTCATACTTCAGTGGTTTTTTTTATATATTCTATTATATAATTCGATAGCGAAGTATATCACGATTAATAAATTATGTTTATTATTGTACTAGCTAAACCCGGCCACGCTTAGCTGTGGCTCAGTCTGATTTTAATTATTAGGGAAGTAAATTAGAAATATGATAGTTAACATAAATTCAGCAAGAAAACACATCATTCAATTTAATACCCTACTTTGCGTTGCTGTGAACTGAAAGGAAAGAAAGAATGTTTTTAAGCGCTAAATGCGCTGTCCATCAACCACCTTCCATCAACGTAGCAGCATTACCTGAAGAAGCAAGTGCTAACGCAATATGGCCATTTGAACGGATTTTAGCCAGGATTAAGGAAATTAAGAACGTTTTTCCAGTTCCTCCTGGAGCGTCTAAAAAGTAAATCCACCGGATTGGTGGGTCACAGCTTGTATGATGGCAACAAATGCCATTTTTTTTGTTCTTGAAGGAGTTTCAGTGTATTTTCTTGGACGAATAGCTGTAAATCATTTCTGATGTATGATTGCTGTCTGAGCATTTCTCTCTCGAATATTGCATTGATCGATCTATTCGGTACTGTTACTCTCAATAATAGTGCCAACAACTTGCCATACATTGCAAGACAAAGATCCTCAATGAAGAGGATCAGCGCTTCATTGTATATTTCTTCTGGGAAATCCAAGCCATGATTGCATTTTTTGACGTATTCTGTGCCGAATATATTCGGCAGAGAGCGCGTCACGATCGCAACGCGTCTGAATCTGTCTATTTTTGCCAAACTCACGAAACGCTCGGAATTTCCCGTTTCCGTGGGAACTTCGGAATAAAAAGTATATATAAACACTCTTATATAGAAATGTAAACGTTGTGTAAAAATTTCAAAGTCAATCCAGCGACTAATTTTCAAGTTTTGCGGCCACAAACATACGTATGCTGAATTTTTATTTATATATATATATATATAATTTAAAAAAAATATATATATATATAGTATTGCCTTAGTATATGCAAATATATGTATAGTATATGCAAATATAATTCAAAATACCCAACTCAATTTGTATATAGATTTCTATATAATCTAAGATTATAGTTCAATAAATTATTCAACAATAATTAATTCACTCTTCTATAGTAATATAAATGTCAGATTTGAATAGCGTTCTATTAAACTAGATCTTGAAATGCAATATTAATCCTCTTCATCCACAGTTGAAGAGCTTCATTTTGTACAAAAAAAATGTCAAATGGTAGTTTAATTTTATTTCACTCCCAAAATACAGAGGTAATGCAATAAAAGTTGGCATTCGTTGGATAGATGTAATTTTAAATGATAACTGATGGAGTTATTTAAAATGCCTTCTAATAAGGGATATCATGGGAGATTTACGCAGAGACCGGAAGACATCATGTATTTTTTTTTTTGGAGAAAACACGAAAGCAACTGTTTCAATACAGTAGCAAAAGAAATTAAAAAAAAATATGATATAAAACAGACACACACACACACACACACACAACTACAATCTCTTACTACTACTAATACAATTATATATAAAATGATAAATCTTTTTTTAAATATTTCATATTTTACTCATTTGACCTATAACATAAAATGTAGAAGGAGTGGGGGAAACAAGTTTGTATCTACTCAGCCAGTTAGTAAGTAAATGATTACATTGTAGGCCACAAGAAAGTGCCAATAACATTGAATTACTCCCTCATAATGTTAAAAAAAAAACATTACAAAAGAATATGTGTACATTTCATACGATGTTTAAAGAAAATTGTTAGTGGTCAATATCCAGAAATATCGTCAAAAATTGGAAAAAATTTAATCAGTAAAAATGCACTTCCGGATGTAGGATTTTTTTTTTCCAAAATCTTAATGTCAGGTGCGGTGATAATAGTTATTTAATCGGAATATCAAATTTAAGCTTCCTACGTTTATTATGTTTTTGAGATATTTTGTTCAAACATACCTCAAATTTTTTTTTCGGACTTACAAGATCTAAATATGTGTACTTCCGGTGAACATTCGATATCGAAGATTTAACACATAATATTTCACTCTTAGGTACTAGCAGTATGAGAAAGTAAAAATGTGTATTTCCGGTGAAAATTTGATATCAAAGATTTAATCTAAAGTTTGTGAACTACACGCGTATATAAAGAGCTACAACTTTTCTTTGAAACATTTCTCCGGGTAAACTCATTTAAGCGAGCTTTTGGGGGAGAGGTAGTGTTATTTTTGCCTCTAAAGTGCTATCATAGAATAGAACAGAATAGAATATATTTATTTGCCTGGACATATGGTTTTTACATACGATAGGCTCGTCAGTATGTGGCTGCGATATAATACAAACAAATATACTTTGACCTACAGTAAATATTATTAACACATTACTTGCAAAATAAACAGTCAGCGTTGAACTGGGTTACATTCCATTTGTTAGTTAGATACTCTTCTAGTTTGTAAAAAGTGTTTTTTAATAAAAAAGTTTTAATGGTTTTTTTGAAATTTTTTTCTTTTCTAAATTTCTCACTGATTCAGGAATTAAATTAAACATTTTAGTGGCCATTGAACTAGGAGCTTTATCAGATTTAAACAGTCTGTTTTTAGCAATATGTAAGTTATCTTTAGTCTTTACATTATAAGAATGTTTATTACTCCTTAAATCTTTATTCCCACTATCTTTAATATCCATTATTTGTTCACATAAATAAATAAAGACGGCAACGTAAGTATTTCATGCTCTTTAAATAATGGTTTACAGCTGTCTGATCTTTTTCCTATTTAAATATGATCCTCAAGGCATTTTTTTGCATTTTAAAAAATAGTTTGATCATTACAAGACAAAATTAATTAGAAATAAATATATTGCCAAAATTACGAGTTTCAAGAAAATTAGTAAACCGGAAGTTTTACTGAACAGTTTTTATTTTTTTTTTCATTTTTTGTAATTTTTCTCCATAAAAACACCGATGATTTTCATTAAATTTGGTATACTAACTATAAAGTTTGTCAATTACAATTTTGAAAACTGGAGTAAGAGAAAGTTGTGAGAGCCTGCCAATGAATGGATGTGTTAGGTGGAGAGAAGTTAGGTCTGGTTGATGATATAAGAAGAAGAAGAATTGGTTAACACTGGTTAACTAATATAATAATAAATAGACACAGACTGTCTGGGACTTTACAATAGAGGAATGTTTAAGGTAGAGTAGTATTAGAATGACACGTAGCGATTGGATGTACTTGTGATGGATGCAAAACATTAAAATATATTAATTTATAAATAAATCAAAAATATCTAGATATCTGACATTCCCTTGCAAAAGGACAAGCCAGGTATATGGAAACAGTTACTGGAAAAAATTAAGAACAATTATGGCATTGTACATTACTGGAAAAATTTAAGAACAATTATGGCATTGTACTACCCCTTCTCCTCACAGGGGAGGCACTAAACGGATAAAAGAGAAACATTCTTTGCAACACAGACTTGTTCTAAATATCAAGGTGGAAACAACGGAACACTACTTCAGGAATCGCTCTCTAAATATCTGTGCCAGTTTCACAATAAATTAAATAAGTTTATAATATCAAATAACTTGTAGTTATTATTTTAACAGAATATACTAATTGTTAACAGTGGTGATTTCTTGATTATTACTAATACTTCATTCTCTTTTAAACTTGCATACTTACAAACCCTTTATATAACACCGCTCGTGCTACACATCATCACACCATCACATTTCATACTCAACTGATTTCAACTGTCTTTCTATGGACTGTCCGTCGCTATATTTATACAGCTTCTCCCACTCCAGTCCGAGAGAGTGGTTGAGCTTCTCTTGCTCCCTTTGGTTGCTGTTACAAATACAAGCAAACCATTATTTTTCTAAAAGCTACTTTTGTCGAACACAGTGGACCTCAAAATGTTTTATTTGCTGAGAAAATGGAATTTCCAAAATTTGACGTCATCACAATAATTCCTCTTACCAACAGTAAAAAGAAAGTAATTCTCAATGCAGTTCTGTCAATATTTTAGTATACTTACAATCTCTGTTTGTGATGTTACTGGCAATAAATAATGCCCGTAAATATTATTATTATTATTATTATTATTATTATTATCTATTATTATTATTATTATTATTATTATTATTATTATTATTATTACCACGGAGTGTGGAAACACCCCAGAAAAATATTAGTTAACCGCGGCCTATGGCAAGAGGTGAACCAAATATCCATATTTTTGCCTATATTTTATATAAATATAAATGTACACAGACAGACACACATACACACATGTATATACACATATATGTCCGCGCATTATATATATATATATACACGCAAACACAAACATGCGTACTCACATGTACACACACACATATTTGTACACATATACACTTTACATAACTACATACACCTTACATACATAAATACATGCACACATAAATACAAACAAGATTGACTCATTCAGGTTGACCCAGGGCAATTCTTACAATATGACAGGTGCTCAGGATTACAGCTTGCTGCATCACCTTAATTAATCCCCCGTTTAGGCCTAGCTTGGCTAGACTTGTATGAAGTGTATGGGGGACTAGACCTTGTGCAGAAATTATAATAGGTAGTATGTCTACCTGATCTACCTGTCTCCACTGGGCTAGAATCACCTGGGCGAGCTCACAGTATTTCCTACGCTTCTCTTCGTAGGAGGAAGTCAGATTATTAGAGTTGGGGATAGCCACGTCCACAAGGCACACCTTCCGGGTTTGCTTGTCGTGCCATATTATGTCCGGTCGGTTGTGCGCAACTAACCTATCTGACAATACTGTACGGTCCCAGTATAGTAGATGACGGTCACTTTCCAGTACTCTATCAGGGGAGTACAAATAATATGGCGAGGCGTTAGGTAGAAGATCTACCTGCCTAGCCAGCGCACTGTGTACTATTTTGGCCACATTATTATGTCGCTTCAGGTACTCGTGCTGAGCCATTGCAGGGCACGCAGAAATCAAATGGTATATTGTCTCTGTAGAGGTCCCACATAATCTACAACTTACATCTTGCACGTTTGGGTCCCCTATAATTCTAGCGAGATAATACCTAGTCAGGATGACCTGGTCCTGGATAGCCAACATGAATCCTTCCGTCTCTGCGAACAATCTGCCCTCCATTAGCCATGCGACTGATGCTTGTTTGTCCAGTCGCTTTATTATTATTATTATTATTATTATTATTATTATTATTATAAATAAGATATTAAAATTTTACTGAACCTTTAATTTGGTACTAGAAATGAATGTATATATAAATCCATATTAGATAAATACTTATTCAATGACATAAATTTGGATTAATGGATTTTCCGTTGGTAATTCTTTTTTGAGGACATTTTCCTTAACTTACATTCAGTTGATTATGTAAATACACTTTCTACGACCCTTATTACTTTCTTATAGCGTGTGGGCTGGACGGGATAAAAGGGGGATGATCAGAAAATCTATAAAGAAATTACTCTGACCTCTTGGATAATGGGAGTATTGTGGCTTTTTACTGAGAGAATCATTTCAGGTATTTCAATTATTTCTGTAAAGAGGGAGTAAAAAAAATAGTATGAATTATAAAATTCGTATTTTTTTTTTTTTTTTTTTTTTTACATTCCGTATACAAGAACCTAAAATATTACTAGAGTATAATGTTGAGTTCTGATATACATAATTCCCTGATGCTGGGAGTTTTCCAATAAAAAATGGAACTTTATCCGCTCCGTAGCTTCCAATAAAAAAAAGTGTTTAGAAATAAATAGATGGCTGAAATTCCGAGTTTCAAGAAAATTAGTAAACCGGAAGTGCGCTTTTAATGAACAGTTTTTTCAGTTTTCGACGAATTTCATTAAATTTGGTACACAAACTATAAAATTTGTCAATTATCATTTTGAGAACTGGAGTAAGAGAAAGTTGTGTGAGTGTTTCACACCAGATTTTTTGCAATTTTCAAGAAGACGGCTGCAATGATTTTTTCTTTAAACTTCATATACTAAATACAACTTTATATAGGCCTGTTGTTTAGATCGCTAAGCTTTATCTTAAAGCAAGTCCTAGTCGGTATACGTGTAGCCACTCTATTTTTACTTTCTCTTACTCCAAGTAAGAGAAAGTATTCTAATCATGTCAAATTTTCGACATTGAAATATACATGTCGAATTTTCGACACAGATAAAAATCTCTCTCTCCAGGGGCGATTGGTGGGAATGAGGTAATCCAGGTTACTACTCTTCGAGGGCTCATCATGCTCACACATTTTTTGGGTGAAAGAGGGTGTGGAAAGTTAGCTAAGGAGAAGGAGATCTGATGGACGGGTCATTTACGCCAAACATTACCACAAAATGGTACTCTTAGCAGATCTTTGTTTTTTCAGGCGATTTTTTCAAAGTTTCCTGTTGGATTTCTTGTGGTGCCCTGAAATTGGAATTCGAAAATTATCCCTTGACATCAAAGCGTAGGCTGACTTCACGTGGTGTGAGCTGGGCGTTTTGTCGGCTACTCTTCTAATCCCAAGTTAGTTTCTTTTGATAGACCAAAACTATGCACACCCAAGGGTTCTTTTCTTGAATTATTTGTGAGCTCATATACACCGTCAGGATATCACAACCATTTCCCGAGAGAAACTGAAAACCCACGAATTTTCCAGCCCACCATCTTTCCTGCGGGATTTTAGCTGTGGATTGGAGATGTTAATCATAATTCCCTACTTTTTTTTGTCTTTCTCCCTGTTCAATGTTGTTCCATTAGTCAAAATGACCGATAGGACTTAGGTGCTTTACTCATTAATGGGACAGGACTAATGTAAGAGTACATTCGGAGAGCAAAATTGTTTCTTGAGGCCTAGATTAGATTAGATTAAATTCGTTGGGGGGATTGGCTCTTCAGCCTGCGCCACCGCGACCCCTGTGGGTCTATTGTGGCACCCCCTAAGTTGGAGACCCTACCCTTGTCCTGTCCTTCATCGAACTGTGGAGACTGGGGAGGTCTCCCCAAGTGGTCAATTAGAGCACCTACCTTCAGAGCACCCTCTCGACTCCTGTCTGCCTTAATAGACTTAATAGACCCTAGAGAGGCCCCTGGCTAAGGTCTGCAGGCACCAGCTTTCTTCTCCGAAGAGGCGGTACCCCAGCCATACTAGGCCCTCTCTAGCTATACTAGCCAAAATAGCACGTGCAGTGCTGTTTCCTCTTCTTCCTGACAAAACCTACACAGACTATCCGTTGCGAGGCACAGGCGATGCATGTGCTTATTAAGTCTGCAATGGCCAGTGAGAACGCTAACTGCCATCCTTATGGCCACCCGCCTTAGTTGAAGTAATTCTGCAGTTAGCCTGGGCGAGTAGCTATAAATAAACGTTTTCGCTTGCCTCTAGCCTGGGGTTTTAGCCCACGATTCCCTTGATCGGTCATGCATCCATGTCCTGATCCATCCTTGAGGCACCACAGAACGGTTCCGGCCCTATAAGTGTTCCGATGGAACCCTCCCGGGCCAAACGATCTGCCGCCTCATTACCTCGGTGACCCGAATGCCCAGGTACCCAAACCAAGAAGACCTTATTATGGCTACTGATATCTCTAAGTGTACCTAGGCAATCCCACACCAGCCTTGAGTTGATCTCCCACGAGTCAATTGCCCGCAGGGCAGCCTGGCTATCCGAAAAATGACGATTCTGGAGTTATGCGTCTTCTTATTTCGGCGGCGCAGGTAAGAATTGCGACTAGCTCCTCCTGAAAGACCGTAGCTAGCCTTCCCAGGCTCATCAAGATATTACATCTCGGATGAGCCCCGTACACGCCGGCTCCCACTCCTTCCTCCATCTTAGACCCGTCCGTGTACCACATAGATTCGCCTTAAATTGGCGGCCCGTTCTTCCATGCCTCTCTGCCTCTCATCAAGACTTTGAAGGGTTTTTGGAAGTCGTATCTAGGGGTCATTACATCCGAAGGCAGATCTAGAATCGGGTCTGCCTCCAACTCCTCGCATAGTTTCTGGTATATCCCACTCTGCCTGGAATAAATGGGAGCTTGTCCCTGTTGCAGTCGAGCCATGACTGCTCTTGCAATGCCTTGGACGTAGATATGGAGTGATGGAAGGTTTAAAAGACCCTCCAAGGCCGCAATGGGGGTAATCACCATGGCGCTCGTCATGCCCAGGCAAGCCAGCCTTTGAACACTTCCAAACGCCGCACCCCCCCCTACCTGCAAGATCTTTGTTCACCACACCACCGCCCCGTGGGTTACCATTGGTCTCACTACACTGGTATAATCCAAGGGTCATCTTCAGACTTAATCCCTAACTTTTACCACACAGCCTCCTGCACTTACCCATGGCGATTTTGGCTTTGTGTGTGGTAATATTAATGTGAGAATTCCATGTCAGCCTTCGGTCAAACATGACTCCCAAATTGACTACATGGCAAAGGGGTCGTGACCCCTTCGAGTATCGGCTGTAGTAAGCCTTGTAGGTTTCTTTTCCTTGTAAAGAACCACTTGGGTTTTGTGGGGATTAATGGAGAGACCCTCCGTCCCACACCATTGATATACAATGTTGAGCGCCCTCTGCGAGCGCTCCGAAACAGTTGCCGCGAATCGCCCCCTCACCACGATTGCTAGATCATCCGCAAATCCTAGGCAATGGAAGCTTTCCGCAGTTAGTTTAGCCACGATGTCATCGGCTAATTATGTCCACAACAATGGCGACAAAACGTCTCCCTGAGGACAGCCTCTACTCACCCCGGCCACCAGAAATGAATTATCTATGGTGGCTATAGTAGTCCTTCCCAATAGACTAGTCCTTATCTACTGACTAATCGTTGGAGGTGCACTCCTTCTCATTAGTGCACCCACCAGGGACTCTGAGGACACATTATTAAAGGCCCCCTCTATATCTAAAAAGGTGGCTACCGCGATTTCCTTGTCATGAAGCGACTTTTGGAGTAGCCTGTTAAGGTCATCCAACGCCAAGTCTACCGATTTCCCTGCCTGATAGGCATATTGACGACTATTGAGAGGATTCCTCCTCCAAATCTCGTCCCTTATAAACCTGTCAATCATCCTCTCCATTGTCTTCAGCAGGATATAGGACAGGCTTAGTGGTCTAAACGACTTTGGCAATAGGTCTGCTGTCCTCTCTAATTTTGGGAGGAACACGACCTTCACCTTTTGCCATTTTCTCTGGGGAATGAGTCCCCAGGCCAAACAGCATCTGAAGATCTTACATAGGCGTGGTATCAACACCTCCAACGCCTTCTGTAAGAAGATCGGGTAAATTCCGTCCACTCCTGGTGCTTTGTAGGGGTTGAACTTTCCAATCGCCCATCTTAGCCTATTCGGCTGTATGACCTAATTCGCAATTTTCCAGTCTGCCCGACCAAGCCTTCTCAGCCCCTCAACCTCGAAAGGGGCCTCTCGGTAAGAGGACCCCGGAAAATGTGTGCTCATAAGCAGTTCCAACGACTCCTCTACCGAGTTAGTGTAGGTTCCGTCACCTCTCCTCAGGAACCCTACCCTGTCCGCAGTACCTTCTCTTGCTAGGATTCTGTGAATTCTCGCGCACTTTAAAGTGTCCGCGACGTCCTCACAGAATCTCCGCCAAGCTTTGCGCTTGGCCTTCCTTATTTCCATACTGTACTGCGTCAGTGCGCTTTTATACTTTGCCCAGCCTTGGTTGGTTTTGGCTTTATTAAACAGCTTTCTTACTCTCGCCTTCTTCTCTCCAGGTGATCGCTCCACCAGACTGTCTTCGACCTTTAAGCTTTTCCTTCTCCGGACTTTTTTCCTGGTAGGGGTGAAATATCGCCTCAGTTACCAATGCCACTGCCCGTTCCATACTGTCAGTATCCCGTGCACGCCCGTTAAGGTCGCTGAGGCAACCCTAACCAATAATGAATTCATAAAGATACTTACCTCTTTGGTTGGTATCGGTGCTCTCCCAGGCAGTGTTATGCGCGTTGGCGTCACACCCCAACACCAGCTGTAGATTCCCTCTTCTGCAGCATTCAGCTATTCCACCCAGAGGAGGAGGTCCTCATCACCAGGGAAGTACGTCAAGCTAATGACCAGCCTTTTCACTCCCTCTTCGGTGGTGAATGTTAGGAGAGCTGTAACACAATCCGCGGAGCATAGCTCCGGTGTTAGTCCGCAGCTCACCTTGCTACTATATATTATACATGCTCTAGGTCTACTTACAGACTCATTGTACATTACCTATCCTAGTTCGGATTCAGCCTTCGGACGATCCCTCCATGACACCACTGCTCCTGCAGTAGGGCTACGTGTAGCCCCTCCCTATCGAACGCCTACTAAGCACGGCCGAAGCGGCCTTTGCATGGTGGAGGTCCGCCTGCACCATCTTGAGTGCCATGTTAGGCCTCCGAAGAGGGCGGAACGTCGGCCTCAGATCCCCGGGGATGCCCCCCGGGTTCCGCGGCCGCCAGCAGCCTCTCCTGGCCTTGAGGCCTGTGGAGCAAACGGTATCGCTTGCGCCAGGAGACGCATCCACGAGAATCCCCACCTTTCCGTCCGCCCCTTCCTCTATCCGCCCCTCACCTACGGGTAAAACACCCAGGCCAGCCTGTAACGCCTCCATCTCTCCTTCCAGGCACCCCTGTCCTTCTTGCTGTCCCCCCGCCCCCTGTCCAAGAGCTACACGGCCTTGGGCTGGTCCTCCTCCGACCCCATCGCCTCCTTGGCCTCCTCAGAGCTCTAATTTTGGGGGCTTGTGACGAAAGTTCACCCGCCCCAACCAAAATGTACGGGGACATATCTAGCCATTGCTGCTCCACCAATGACCCCCTGTCAATGGAGAACGTCTAGAGGCACTACCCCCTACGGGTAAGCAACCTCAGGCATTCCACAATTTGGTATTTAACCCCTTGTTATTCACTTCCAGACGTGGAGTACCCTTTCGAAATCTGTTTTCTTACCACCCTCGTTAGGGATAAAGACCTTACAGAAGCCTTTCGAGTATGTCGTTCCCCTCGAATGTTAGAAGGTTTGAACCTTCTCAGGGTTTAAGCTTTGGAATAGTCTCCCTTAGCCACCCGACACTATCTTTACCTACACAAGTAATGACAATATACTCTGGTTTATGGGCACATTCGGCCAAGTTGACCTGTGGCCCGCCTCTTGGGATTTTGTCATAGTCCCCCAATATTGCGTCCTGGATGGCATGCTGCCTCTCGACACTAGCTGGGTATCAGGGAAGCCTTCTTGCACAACGGCGATTTTCACCGAAGAGGTAGCCTCGCTGCTTTGGCTTTAACTCTCTTAGGTGGTCGCTGCTGAGGCGGGGATTCTCCCTCTGACCTGGGCCTCTTGGTTGCCTTTTTTGTCCATTCGGCCAATTGGAGAAAGTTTTCTCTAAGTAATTGTCTTTTGGCCTGTAGGTATCCTGGCCTGCCTCTATTTGAGCCTTGAGTTCAATTAAACAGAATGAAGTAAATTATTCTGTGAGTGTGTTTTAACAGAATCGGAGGAAGCTCCAAACTTGATATTACGTTTAGGTACCACCACCGCATTTGACACGAAGGTTCGGAAAAAAATCCATCAAGCGAAAATGCGATTTTTAGCACTAGTTTCTTCACTTTTTCGTGATTTTCCGAAACCGCTCTAAATGATTTTCTTTAAACTTTGTATACTATCTGCACACTTAAATATTAGTTATTTGGAACATTTTCTCAAAAAAATTTCTTTTTTGGGGGTTCTGAGAGAACGGTAGCGTTATGCTTTCTTATAAATGTATAATTCAGTATAATTTATGGTTCTGCCCCCTTTATAATATTAATATACATTAGAACCATTAATAATATTCCAAATTTCAAGAAAATTGGTAAACCGGAAGTGCATCTTTACAGAATAGATTTTTAAATTTCCTTGAAAACGGTTATAACGATTTCCTTTATACTTGGAATACTCACTGCATAAATAGAAACGTATCAATTTTAAATCATAACATATTTACAAAAAAAAGTTTATTTCAGATATTTTTGCAGAATTTGTGGCGTTAAATTTCAAATATATGGGGTCCGTTCTATGACAGATATATTTTCCATGATAGCCTGCTACTTTTTGTGGTCATCGACCAGTTTCGGGCGTACGCCAATTATCGCGATGTTTTTTGTCAAACAGTGTGATAACATAGACTTGCACAGAGCAAATTTAGTTGAATCAGAGTGTGCATAGCTCTGATGCTTTCCAGCTCTGCGGAACAACCACAACAACTTCCTTCTATGTTATTGACGCACTCTTCACTTTCCAACATGCTTGGGTTGGTAGGTTGGTATTTATCCCTCCAACACTATATTTATGTTACAACAAATGAGCAAAATTTGAATTGTAAAGAAAATTTGTCATTTTATATATAACTGCGTTAACAGGAGTAAGAGAAAGTTGTGTGATGTTTCACCCCAGATGTTTCTTATTTGTCTCCAGTTGGGATCTTCAACCATGATTAGAATATGTTTAGAAATGTGATAATTAAGTGATAGAAAAGTGACTTTCACTGTTCGAATTTACTATCACACAGTTACTATATCGACTGATTTAGTCGTTTCAAAATAGATTAAGAATTCAGTAATATTATTGTATTGGGTAATGTTTTGAAAGGTTTTTATTATTTTTTTTTTAATTCAGTTTAAATCATGTTGTAATTAGTAAAGCGGAGTAACACATCTAGGCTAAGTATATTATACAATTCTCATTGCCAAATTTATTTAAAAATTTATATTAAAAGAATAATAACATTTGTCTTATTTATTATTATTTAAAAGATGTCTAGTACCTTTCCGTCACGAATTAGATTGTATTAGTATTATTATTATTACAGCGTATTAACTTAAGTAATCTTAAGTGAAATTATTAGGTTATCTGTAAAAGGATATTTATTTAAATATCTCACTTCCGACTTATTTCTGTTTCCGGGTGTATTGAGTTTACAAAATAATCGGGATGCATTCTATAAAAAATTAATTACTATGAGAATATTCTATACTTGGTATATTGATTTTTTTTTATTTTGCATTACTGTTGCATATAAACTTCCAAACCATAGTATCATGAAAACATTTCCGAAGGTGAAACCGTGTCAAGTGGTTTGTTAGTATCCGACGTTCCCCCTCAATTTGACCATATTTCTGACAGTGAAAATCGGGACAAGTTGGTAAAATTTTTTAAAAGTAGCCTAAGTGCATTCTCATAACATAAGGCGTAAGCATAAGTAAGAACAAACATATTCCAAGATTTTACGTCCGCCCCACCAATGCAGAGGCAATAACAGGAGTTTATTCAGATACTCACACTAAAAGTAAAATATAAATGTAACGATTTCGATATTTTTACTTTACTGTACGAACTTCCACCATTAGATAGACAATTTGTGACATTTATTCGGGACACATGGTCACCGTACCCATAATGCAACGAACCTCTTCAGAGTCGCTATATCTTGAAAGGCTAATGGATTTAAGGTGTAACGACCGTGAAGAGGTTCATTCCAATATGGGTGAAACGTCGGTTTTTAGCAATCTACTGACGCGGTCTCAACCCGGTTTTTCATGGAAATGGTTGTGGAAACATGAAAGATTAAGAACTATTATGTTTGTATTTTATCTAAACGTTACCATTTACGTTTACTTATAATGTAAATAAATCTTTTCTTACCATCGTTCAATATAAAAAACATAGCTTCCCATCTTATTTATTATAAGTTAAATCATCTTTCACTCTTAACTCTTACAAGGTACTGTAGTTATGTAATAGTGCATTTTTTATGAAATTTTTGTTCAATTCATAGATAAATGATCTTCTCTTGTTGAATTTTTTTTATATACTTTTTCTTGCAGTGAAATGAAATAAAGAAAATATTTTTTATAGAGAATTAAACAAAAATATAAAATTTTAATTTCGTTCTTTTAGAATCAGCTTTTATTATTGGTGTTCTCACGCGTTGGTCTAGACTCTAGAGGCTAGCGTGAGGGCAAAGTTGGTGTTAACACAGCATCGTGATAAAAAGTGCGAAGCTACAGTTAGTAGCGCCCTAGGTAGCGAAGGCCAGAACTAAACGGCGTGGGAACTGCGGCGTGTTTACCACACGCACCCCTAGCTGACAAGCCTTGGCCCTTTATGGGTTGTTGCCGCCATAAGGGTAGGGTTTTATTATTATTACTTATCTGTTTTAAAAGAAGAAGTCAAAGATGGGATCAAAGAATATGTTCGTAACGCTAACTTTGTCCGCTTTTAAAGTAAAAAAAGTCTAATGAGATTTTACACTGACACGACTGCCTTTTATTCATTTTAATATAGTTATAATAAAATTACAACTTTTTTTTTGTAATTTCCAATTTACATAAATCTAGAGATGTTGTTGGGACACGTGCTAAGCAGATAGAGAATGATTACATTGTAGAGAGTACATTGTGCCACTAATATTCAACAGACAAATTTGAATTTTAACGTATCAACACTTTTTCCAAAAAATGTTGCAAATATGAGTAATAAATGTTTTATCTGTGCAGTTAGTATTCCAAGTTTAAAGAAAATCGTTTTCGAGAAAATTCCAAAGAACTCAAAAACTTATTTTGTAAAGTCGCACTTCCGGTTGTACATTAGAGAAAAGCTTAACTCTACTCTTCCCAGAGAACCCATTCAAAATTCAATTTTACTGGGAAAATGTTAGTAATAAAAGTTATGGTTTCTGTATGTAGACAGTATACAAGTTATAAAGAAAATTGTTGAAAGAAAAAAAACATTCAATTTTTTAATCGAGAAAATTAATAATAGACAATAATAAACATATCGTTTACAACTATTCCCTAAAATATAAAGCGTTGATAAATAAAATAATACAAATTGAAATTTACAATAACACCTCGTAAAAGGTTTTATCTTTTAAAGCCATAATCACACTTCTTTTCTATGGTAGTCTGCTTCATTTTTTTATAGTCAACAATCTATTTCAGATATTCACATACCACCTTCAGGATATCCTGACAACATTGTAATCCAAAAAGTATGGCACACATGGTCTTTAAAACCTGTTTTGCCATGACAGTCTATATTATCACACTGGTTATAAGCATATCTTGAAGCTGGATGAACATCTGAAATTGTTCGATGAAAAAAATCTCTGATGTTTTTCTAAGCATTTTGCCCAGTACTAACCCTGAAAGCTATAGCATAAAGTTTATTGACCTGAATAAATAAAAGGGTTATGGTATTTGGAAGTAATTGCAATAGAAATAAGTGCAAACTGCACCCAATGAAATATATTTTTAATTAGTTAGTTACATTAAAACAAATTCACACACTATCTAGGTTATATGATACATAACTTATTATCTTCTCTGGGAATGTGTTTGTTTTTTTATTTGAAAATTATATATATATATATATATATATTATAAAATTATATATTATATATATAACTCAATTATTTATTGTAATTTTTATTTTACTATTTACTTTCACAATTTATTGAGCAAAATTAGTAGGAATAAATAAAAAAAAACAATGGCAATTTCAAAAAGTAAATCTGTTAGGGTAGAGGCCACAAGTTACGGATGATATGTTTGTAGGTTTTTTTGTTGTTTTTTTTATTATTGTCACTATAGAAGATACGATGTAGTTGGGTGGATGTTGTTGTGGTGTGCGGGAGTCACACGGAGTACCGGTCGGTGAAAGTTGCCATGGAAGTGAAATCCTTCTGTTTGTTGTTGCTCGCTGAACCTCTGAACTTTCCACTATCTTGCCCTCTCCAGGCAATATTATTTTTATGTACATTCTTACAAGTCATAAACCAAACATATTATACATTATCTGTATTTTTTATTATTATTATTATTATTATTAATTACTTTTACTATAGTAATACTCCTTGTCAGATTATTCATTAATTTTTCTTTTCTATTTTTTCAGAAATTAATTGTCATCATGTCATAAAATCTTTCAAAGTTTTATTGAAGAGAAAAAGTATAAACAAAAATGTCAATTTGTCTTTATTTTAGTTCATTCAACTGTAATCCTAATTTTTTTCCCCATTTTATTTTAGGCCTGGTATCATTTATAAAGTCCAGAAAGCATGCAGTATTAATACCTTTTGTTGCACTAAAGTCGAGAGTTTTACAGGTTTTATCATTTCTTTAGTATTCGAAAAAAGTTCGTCTTGATTTTAGAATTCCTATCTACCAATTTATAGGAAAAGAATCAAGATATTCAACCAAGAAAACGTTGGATAAAGAAGTAGAGTAAAAACCAAAATACTGAAAATATATTCCAAAAGATCATTCACGTTAATCACACAACACCCATTTTTATAAAAAAATGCACAATTAATTTTGTTTTATACAGATTTTAATTAAGATCTTAATCCAGATTTGGAGAAGGCTGAAAGGGAAACAAACTTAAATTAAAACGAGCATTGAAGCTGTAATATCTTGCCATAATAGTCAAGTAGAAATGATGATACTATGCAAAACTTAGAAACTTGGCCCCTCAATAGCTGATGAAGATTTTTATCAGATAGGTGGTATCAAACCTTTCCCTATAATCGAAAGTCATAAAATTTAACAAGTTCTTATTAATAAATGTATAAAATACCTGTTTATAGCAACAGAGAATTTTTGACCATTGCTTTGTCTCTTGCTCTAAGGTTAGAGAAGAAAATGCAAATGTAATGTTCTCAGAATTCTAAGTGGTAATCAGCATTTTATAGCCATTATGGTAAATGTTTTGAAAATTACAACAATTGATCCTTAATATTTGTAAATCGCAGAATACGATTTCCGGCAACAATGGTAAACACATACTTTCTTATTTTCTTTAAGTAATCGGCACAATAAGCAGCAATTTATAAACGTACTTTTGTGTAACAAACAATTTTTTTATGTAATTGTACAAACAGATTTTTATATAGATAAAAAAATTGTAATCTTATTAAAAAGCATAAAATGCAACCATCATATAGTGTATCTTATTATTAGAACTAAAGATTGAGAATAAGATTTAGTTTTCCCACATTTATTTGTTTTTCTCTTTTGTTTTAAAGATTCCTTGAAGTGTCATTTATTTTTAGAACTACTACAAAAAAAATTAAATTAAAACAGAAAATAACCTTGAATCTAAAATTTTATTTAGAATTTTCTTTAACTCTCTTAAAAGATTTTTAATAGCATTCTTATAATAATTGAATTTCTAACTGACTTGAACTTTCTTGGAGGACAAATAGTTTTCATGTAAGATTTTTTTTTTGGAACTATTGGAATCGAGCAACTTTTCTTCCGATTTTCCCAAATACGGCTCCTTGAAATAGTTGTCTTTAATCTGTGTATAAAACTATTCACATGTAGGTCTATCACTTTTTTATATGGACATTTTTGCGGAATAAAAAATTTCAGGAAAATTCCAAGGGAGCAGTATCGTTAGACTTTACTGGGAAATGCCACTTCAGATTTTGTATACGGCCAACTAAGCAGTATTGTGAAACATTAAATCTGAAGTAAAAAAAATTTGAAGAAAAATTGTCCTTTGGAACTTTAAGAATTCGCAGAAGAGAAATTCATGTGAGTGTTTTATAATAGACTTTTTTATTTTTGTAATTTTCGCGATTCCGTTAGTTTGTAACTTTTGCTATAATTTCTTTTCCATGATACAGTTAAAATGCTTAGCTTTTTTGTAACATAATTTTTTACCACCATAAATAGTTTTAGATAGAATCTTGAATGTGAAGTATCATCCTTGGCTTACTTCTTTTTTACAAATAGCCTTCCAGCTTATATGAAACTACACATTATGAGATAAATTATTTGATTCTTAAGTTTTATTTTATATTATAAGTTTAATGAGAAATATGTTGTATTGCCCTCTTGTTTAATTGGCTAATAAATATATTTTTATTATGATTGCATGTGGTTTCATGGGGAAAAAAGAAAAATATATGAAAAATCATAAAATAAACCACAAAAGTTGGTTATAGTCATTTGAAGGTTTTATTTATTATTTTTTTGTCTGTGGGGAGAGACCAAGCTCTGCACTATCCAAAGCCCCACTGGGCCCTTACCGACACACATCCTGTTCCGACTAAACGTCCTGAACCTAATTTCCTCACAACTCAGCAATCTGTCATAAGATGTTAGGGTGTTTCCTCCTCTGTCTCATAGACTCTACCAAAGAAATCCGGCATGAGCCCCATTACGTAGAGGTGTCTTTTTAAACCATATGTCCAGTAAGGGATCCAACCAGATGCCTGAGGGAGTTCCGTGAAAGGCACAGCAACGTCTCAATAATAGCCCTGTCCGGACTCCCAGTGAGCATCTTAGATCGCCGACAACCATTGTACTCATCCATAGGGATTAATGCTGTGAAGCTATCCATGACTGGAAGCCTGCAGAGAAGATACACCAACAGCAGGCTCGGAACCAATGGAAGGGAGAGAGGCGTCAAATTTGGCAAACCTATCCACCTCCTCATTCCCAAAAATTCCCGTATGACCTGGTATCCAGACTAGACGCACATCCTTCATTTGACGGTGAATTTTTTCACGATGTTATTGCTTCTTATTTCGGGAAAAATTAAAAAACATTTGTTTTTGCAATGATATCTCCTTAAAGATAGTAAAATTTTTTTTATATAAAAACATTTAATGATTTGTGTAAGATCATATCAGAAAGTATGTTTTGAATTGTGTGACAATATTGATTGTTTTTAAATGTATTTTAAGTAAGAAAATAAGGGATTTTTGAATATACTTATTTTTAAAAAAAAATCGTTTTAATTTGTGAAATTATTACATCTCATATATCCGTAAAATATTGGACTGCACGTTGAAAAGTTACTCATGAAGTTCATTTTTTTGGGTACCTATTATTAATATTACCTACCAAGAACTGGGTCCAACTCCTTGTATAACTTTCAACATCAAAGTTTAAAAACATATTATTTGTCCGGAGGCCGGCAGTCCACTGTGAGGGCTTCGGGCGCCATTGATATTGGACACACCTTAAATTAAAAAAAAAAATTGTAGAAAATATTTTATTATAATGATTTTTTTCCTAATGCCATAATAATATTCTTAATGACAATTTAGAAGTGCACTTGTATATAGTCATGCGGTATTTTCTAAAATAAGAACGTAATCGTAACCTTTCACCATTGTACAAGATATTCATCTATATACTATTCATTACAGTTAAATTATCCTGAGAATGATCACCCTTTCTACTGTACTCCAGTAAACTAGCCATTATACTGTGATAATATGGCAACCTATTTCTGTTATACCATATAATTCCTGTTTTTCATGAAAGAAAAATGATCGTCGTTAAAAATTATTAGTTTTTCAGAAACTCTACAATTTCCAATGTAAAATTTTGTGCATTATAATTGCACATCAATAAACGCGATCGCGCTATTGCAACCTCCTTATAACGGAAGGAGATCCCCTCGGGATTTGAGCCTTGCCTATGATCGGGCTTCATTCTATTTACTTACCGCATCTTAGAAATATCGATAGGTTCTTCGAAACCTGCCAGCCTCTCATAGCGGAGTGCCGCAAGGCATCATCCAACAACAGCCTATCCTTAGTGCAATATACTTTGCAGATATCCCAATCCATCTGAAATAGAGTTTTCCTCCTTTACGAATGACACTACTGTTCTTTCTACATTTACTGTTCCAGTAATAGAGGGAACAGAAATAAATGTATTTTCCATTTTTTTATTCACGATTCAAAAAAAAGGAGAAACAAATTTAAAAACGTTAAAAAGTCAACTTCACTTTCATCCAATGAATATTCCTCTGTTCTATTATTAGATTAGATTAGATTCTATGGTGGGAATGGCTCTTCAGTATGCGCCACCGCGATCCCCATGGGACTATTGTGGCACCCCCTAAGTTGGAGACCCCTCTCCAACCCTGCCCTTGTGCTGTGAAGCTGTGGATTCTGGGGAGGCTCCCAGGTGGTCAATTTAGAGCGCCTGCCATCAGAGCACCCTCTCGAGCCCTGTTTGCCTTAATAGACCCGAGAGGTGCCCTGGCTGAGGCTTGCAGGCGTCAGCTTCTCCTCTCCAAAGAGGCGATACCTCAGCCATACAAGCCTCTCGCACTGACATAGCATTTGCAGTGCTGTTTCCTCTTCTTTCTGACAAAACCTACACAGGCTATCCATTGCCAGGCCCATGTGGTGCATGTGCTTATTGAGTCTGCAATTGCCAGTGAGAACGCCAACTGCTATCCTTATGGGCACCCGGCCTAGTTGGAGTAATTCTGCAGTTAGCCTGGGCGAGCAGCTATGAATGAACGTTTTCGCCTGCCTTTGGCTTGTGTTCTATTATACTATCCCCTTTCTAATATTATTTGTACGCTAGATTCTTGGCTCTGCATTGAAAAAAAAAAACTTTATAAGAATCCGCGTATACTTCTCAAAAAAAAAAAAAATTCATCTCTACAGCTATTTTCATACCCATTTTGGGCAAAACGAATTTGGACTCTACTACGCTGGCAAGTCCATATAACATATTTAAAATATAGATCATTGCAACTAGGTTTTTTTCTATTAGTGTTAGTCTATACTTGTTTATCACAGTTATTATTATCACAAAATTAATCAAGATATTTAAAAAAAGTTGAGATCGTACAATGTAATTAGAAAACTGAAACGAAAAATAGCCTCTGTTAAATCTTTTTCTATAATCTCAGGTGATAATAGTATAAGGTTAATAAACAGGAAAACAAAAATTTTATAAATTATTTCTTTGTTTTTTGTTTATCTAAACAGAACCGGCCGATGAAAATAATGGTATCAAATAAATCTGGAACAACTATTCACATTATCTACTCTAATATTTTGTATGTGATGAAGTGAGTATTTTATCGAACTAATTTAATAATCGAATTTATTGGTTGAGTCATCTGAATTTCAAATATTTATTGAAAAATAATAAAGTTACACTTCTTACCCTATGTAGGTTAAATTACTAATTATTCGGTTGTTGTTTTTTTTGTTATCCGTATTTTATAAAACTAGTAATGAGATCGCACGTGATTCAAGACACAAACAAATTTATTATCACTGTAATGTTATTTCTAAGAAGAAAACGGAGACAGTAATATCTATATTTATATATACAAAAAAGTAAAAATAATTGGGAAAATAAAATTTCATTAATCAGTACTTAAGAATTTACAGTTACAAAGTAATTGAAAATAAGAAACAAACGGAAGAGTGCCATGCCTATAAACAGAAGATTTTTCTTTTACATGTACATTAAAAATAATTATAATAATATGAAAAATAAAGATGGTATATTGTTTATTTCTAAAATCCAGCGGAACAAATTATATATATATATGTATATATTATACAAAAATGTAAAATATATAAAAAAAGAAAAGAAAAGAAGAAGATGAAGAGTGAGAGTGCAAAAAACATGGCAGAACTTGTTGAATATCTGTCTTTTTATTAATAAAGGAAAAGAGATGCGAGATCGAAATATAGGGCATAAGGTATATATGGTCGCTCCATTTCACCAAGTTTCCCTTTCTAGAAAAAAGAACCGGTTTCTTTTAATTGGCAGGCAGCTAGAATTGGTGGGTGTTATCCACTTTCGTCCTGCTCTTCTAGTAATTATAGTGAAGTGAAGGCCCAACAAAAAGTATTCCTGTTCTCTATTAATGTTCAACTCTTTATTAATAAAATCCATTGAAAATTCTGCATCTATATAAATTAATTAATTTATACACTTATCAATCAATTAATTAATCCAAATATTTTGCCTAAACTTCATTTTCGAAAAATATATGGCTTCATCACAATATTTACAGTTGCTTGTGAGTTCATGATCCACACAGCCTGACTTTTTGTGTTTAATCACGTTATATCGTTTTAGATAGTATCAGTGAGGTAGGTCGCCTTAAAGTATTCCATAGTTATGAAGTAACTTCCTGTACTTGTGGATAATCGCTGGAAACCAGTTAAATAAATCCACCAAATTAATGTATGCTGAGATGCCTGCAAAGCCCCAAGCAAAAGATTAATCACATCTAACAAAAATCTTGAAACATTAACACTGCTTTCTCTTCCTATAATTTGTAATAGCATTCTTTAGAGAATAAGTTTATTCATCATAATTCAACCTGTAGGTCCCCCGTTTTCTAGAAAGCGGAGTATCTACCCAAACAATCTTGTACAGGGCTTCCTTGAAAATTAATTCATATATATTAGATTTACGTGATTTGAAAAAGTGATTAATAGGAATGATTTAGGGTAAATTTGGCGGACCGAATCATTGGAAAGTTAAAACGAGATATTGATGAAAATATTAGATGTTTGTAAGAGTTATTTAGGGTGAAATCAAGTCATCAGGAGATTTTTCGCCGTAGCGAAGAATAATAAATAAAGAAAGAGCAATATGATGTTGACAGAATTGTTATTTTTGCACAGATATCTCCCTTGCAAGTATTTTTATCTTACAGATGTAAAATGTTACTTAAAAAAAAAATGGTTTGTTAAAATGCGCAATAAAATTATTTTCTAATCAGTGTGATTATTCTAATAATAAATTGATTAAAGATTGTGTTATGTCAAATAGATGATATTTTCATCTCTAAATCAACATTGATCAATTTTTTCTTTGGTGAACAAATTTATCAAAATATCTAATGTTCATATGAAAGATAAAGTTAAAAAATTAACTTATTAATTAGTAAAATGAATTAAAAATTAAAAAATGTCTTATTGTACATTGTTGATACAAGATCGATATGTTGCACTAACAAAAATTAGTGAAGTTTCAAAGATTGGAACAAAATAAAAAATTCATTTATTTAGAGGCAAACAGATGTTTTAAGGAATTGACATGAATATTTTTCTGGCTCAGATCTGTGGCATGACTTCTTAAATATCATGGAAATTAATGAATGGATTGGTAAAGAACTATCCAAAATAGGTAGTTGAATTTTTTTTATTTTTTGCTGTTTAAAAAAAAAAAAGTCTTGTGATATAATAATTTTATCACCGAAATTTCAATTCTGATTTTGGGGAATAACCTACTGATCTAATACCTTAGCTCTGGACGTTATGAAATAGTAACAGGTAAAGCAGCAGAAAATTTCACTGTGGCCGGGTGGAAAGCATTCCTTTAGTTTCTGCGTTTTGTCTTTTTTAAAAGAGAGTAAAAAATATTTTAACGATCGGCCGGTGTTAGCCGACAATTTGTATTTAGACCATACTGTTTTAGATCGTAAGTATCTAAAACTAAGGACCATTTTTTTCGTAAATGACACCTGAAGTCACTGGCATGTGGTGCTTCCTCAGGGCACTGCCGGCAGTGGTCTTCGTTATAAACTACGCTACCTGTCATCGGACAGTGAGCTGTAGAAAGTACCTAAGGCGAGAAAATCTAAAGGTAGCATTGTTGGGCTCGAACCCTGGTCCTTTGCGTTCCAAGTCCACAGCGCTATCACTTACTAATCCCGCCCGACAATTAAATATGTTCCCCGTGTTTGAGGAAATTCTGTTTCCTGGAAATGCGACATTACATAGTTTGCTTTTCAGTCATAGTTGGCTTTTATTGATTTTTTTTTTTTTTTTTATAAACATCTCTGTAGATTTTCCCTAAACTGGCTATAAAAAACCTTTTCACTTTTGTTTGAAACAATTTTAAAAAAATAACAATATTTTTGAGGTTGATGGGAAAGCCGAACAATTCTGTAATTTAGTTTAAGTACAATATACATTAAACTAAATATGAGTAAAAGTTCCGATTTTTAAGAAAATTAATCAATCAGAATTCTATTAGCATTGCAAGAGCAGAAGACCAGGTGAGTGATTCATTCTGGATTTTTTGTTTTATTCAGTAATTTCTGAAAGAAACAAAATTCGTGGTTTATAATTACTATCATTGTAGCAAAAGATTTCAACTTTGAATTAAATGGCTTTGGAGAAATTACGTTTTTTCATATTAAACGAAAATAAAAGGATTATTATTAAGTTTCTTTATTTTTTCAAAAGAGCATAATTTTTACGATTAAATTTAAAAACTTTTATCAATTTTTTTTATTTATTGTAATAGAGAACAGATAGCCGTTATTTTTTATTGACTTCCTAATACTAATTGCTGCAGAGTAACAGAATGTTTGTTTTATTTTTGTAGAATTAATTGCACACTTAATTGAACAACTGGGAACGGATTGTTGGAGCCGGTCTAGTTTCTGATGGCGGCGATTGTAAACTGGCGTTCCAAGAGAACCACTTACAGCCCCAGCAGCTGCAACCGAAAGGCTAGTCTGTTTCTCACTTTGCCAGTTAGTCTTGCCTAGAGAATGCCGCCCCACTCTACGGGCGCACTGCGGTGAGTGGTGACCTGATGGTAAAGTTAATGGTGGGGGATACCGGGCCTTGCTGGCTGCCGGCGGTACTTTACCACCCTCAGAATACGTCTAACTACACCATGGAGAAGCAACAGGAGGCAACCGCTGACTCTATCTCTACAGTTGGAGTCCCTATTAAAGAATATCCACCGTCAGAAGTTTATTCCTCAGAACCACCTCCTGTAAGTTTTTTTCGCTTAACTTTATGTCATTTACAATTATTACTTTATATATTTTTATTAATAAAATTAGATATAATAGTTTTTAAGCCCGAGTTTCGAATGATTTAAAATAAATTTATTTAGTCTGTACATGAAAATATAAACAAAGGAAAGTTGATCTAGTTTTGCTGTTTGCAAATTATCTAAGTTGATCTAGTTGATCTAGTTTTGCACTTGTAAATTACCTAAGGATTGTTTAAATAATTGTCCCGCGTGAAAGTTCTCTGCTCAGCTACTCCAGGTAATAAAAAAAAAAAAAGAAGATAAGTTATAACCCATTATCTCCTAAATTACCACTTAATTACTATCTAGCTAAAGTTACTTCAAAATTGTTTTTTTATTTTAAATTTAAGAGAATTAATAAATTGTTACTGCTGCTGCAAATTGTCAGAACTTATACAGATTAAACCCGTAGAAGGTATTTGGAAAAGAGAAATTTCAAGCCGTAATGAATGTTTTATTGTTTGATTTTTCTTATTTAAAATTATAATAGTGAAGTTATCAATAATGTTTTCTCTTTTTAATGATAGAAACATTTCAGGCTTGAGGATTTCTCTTCAAGCTTGATTGCATTGTATGATAAATAATATTAATTTTCTATAATACGCTTTAGAACATTTAATAGGAGCTTTACTTTGCTTTAAAATTCAGAAAGTTTTCTTTTACGTTTTTCTATTAACTTGAAAATTCCCAGTTTCTTACATATAAAAAGATGCAGATGAACTGTAAATCCTAGCCAGTCCTTAAAACTATCCCCTCTTTTAGTTTTAACTGCTTTCATTCCCCACTTCAATAACTTAGTAAAGTATAATATATTTCTAAAAGAGTCTTGTCATAATTGTATAGAACTTTACAAAATGGATCTATGCACCTACGCTTTTTGTTTTTTAATTTTTTTTTTTTTTTTTATTGGACGGTCCTTGGAAACTCCTACCTAAGTTAAAATAGGATATTATTAAAGATAAAAAAAATTAATAAAATCTAGTAATGAAACACTTACTTTTTCTTCAGTTATAATTAATAAATGTTCTTCAAATTTTTGCCAAAATTCAGTTACTCAATGCTTAAATCATTTGTTGATATATACATTGTACATGGCGATCTTAAGACACAGTTTGACTACACAGGTCATCACCAGGCAGTGCGGCTAAGCTTCAATATTGGTTGGGTAAAACTCAAGAACGCTAAGACTCTTCCTAAAATAATTTTTTTTGAGAAAATACTTCAAATAAAAGTGATAGGCTTACATTATGTGAGTCAATATAGCAGGTCAACCGAAAATCATTTGAGTGTATCCGTTAAAATCTAAAAAAGGGATTAGTTCAATGGTAGCGTTCTGGTCTCCCATTCGGAGGTCTTGGGATTCGAGTCTAATGCTAACTTTAAATTTTTTTCTTCCTAATAATTTCTACGGCTCACTGCCCGATGATGGACATGTTGTGAGGGTATGGAATAAGGGGGAACTATTTCCGAAGGCAAACCAACCAGCATTTCATGTAACAGAACAGATACATTTGGGACTCTACTATCAATTTCAGATCCTCGACCACCACGAAACCTTTCCTCAAAACATGAGCACGGAGACAAAATTCTGCCGGGCTAGCTCACCATCCCGTGGTATCATTTTGTAGAGGGACCAAGTTCCCCCTACTTAAAGGCCCGGTCATACTGGTCATTGGCCCGGCCATGGACAAGCAACCGCTTGAACATGACTTACGGTTTTACCACATCCTCCTGACACCAACTTGGACTTACGCTGTCTTTCCGGATGCAGGATTCTAATATGGATTCCGGTGATGGACAGTCTTGTCGTAACGAGAGAACATTATCCGGAAGTCAGCAGTGCAATGAGAAGGTTCCGGGCGCTAATGCGCGATATTAACGCGCCAATAAAAAACGAAGAAGCTGAGAAAAATCTTCAAATTTCCGCATTTTCAATCAACCAAATTTTTTTCAGACTTCAGAAAGAGTTTTGTAACGCATTAATGGACATAATATTATAAAAGCATAAGAATAACGGAATAACAGTACCGTTCCTGATTTCAAAATTGGGCCATTCTTTAACGCCCGCAAATGAAAAGACTCCTGTTAGCAAACTTTTCAAATTAATAGATATACAGAACGTTTAATTGTTACCCATTTCAAATTTTGGGCGTTCTCTGATCTCCCAGAGAAGACGCACCTAAACCATACATTATATTGAAATAACATTTTAACGTAAAGCTTAATGTTGTAGCTTGCAAGATCCCCCTCCCCCAGAATATCAGATTTCTTGGAAAATTGTCTCATATAAAAGTGCTATGTACAGTTTTATAATTTACCAAGTTAAAAAAAAAAAGAAGAGCTTTTAGTTACTTCTTTTGTTGAAGTTTCTTTCACTATCTCTCTCTCTCTCACACACACCACACACACACACACACACACATATATATATATATATATATATATATATTACACACTTATACATATATACCTACATCATTAGTAAAAAATCATTTTTTCTAATGTATCAATACTTTCTCTTACGTTATTAGAAAATTAAAATAATTTCTAAAAAATAATACTTCCGTTGTTGTAAATTTATGATTTTTTTTGTGCGTGAAGTTGTCAAGTTTTACAGTTATCCCTAGTTTGTTTCAATAAATAATACCTTTCACTTTTTAAAATATTAATTTATTGCATTAATAGTCTTTAATCGTTCATTTCATTGAAGACTAATTTTACTTGGTATAGAGATGCAATAATAGTTTTTTGATGTTTATCTTCCAAGGCCTTTTGAAAGGATCTGCCAAGTAGTTGAACAAATAAAGTCATCCATCTATTTACATCATTTTTTTTTTCACACATACTGAGAAGTTTATACTGTTTATCTTGAACAATTATCTTTAATTAATACTTTAAGATAATATCAAATTTATAAAATATCATCTTCCTTGATTATTATTTGTTAATAATTTTTCATCACGTCCCTTTTATCAAATTAGCTTCTGTTTGTTTACTATAAATTGTTCTACTTTTGAAATCACTATTTCAAACCAATACAATTATTGCCCTTTTTTTTTTTTTGTTTCTTACATTTCAATAAAAATTACATAGACGTTTCACAGCCCTGTTGGTTCTACTATTTGAAAATGAATTCCTTAATAATACTTATCATACACAGAAACAAAATATCTTATTTAATTTTTATTTATGTATTTAATCAAATCACGTCCTGTAGTTAAGTTTTTTTTTTTTATACTGAATTTTTACCACATATTTTTATACTGAATGTGATGTTTAGAAAATGTTCTTATTCATTTGCTGATATGTTCCTTAATATTACTGCAAAGTCCAATTTGGGAATTCATTTTATTTCCATGTAATGTTTTACTTATTGTTTAATGGTACCTGTTTAGTATTATGTAAACTGTACCTTTATTATAGTCATAGATGTTTGACAGCTTAAGTAGAATATTTTGTTTAACTTTGAAGCCGTTTGGAGTAAATGTTGGAGAAAAACAATAATTGCACTTCCGGGTTGATGGATCTTGACCGAAACCAAGGCTTAGGAGATCCCTTTCACGTTTGAGAATTCTGATTTCCTTTTTCTTTGAGTTATGCTGTCTGTTCCAGCATATATGTATTAGTATTCGCTAAGGACTTTTATTTTTCTCCGAAGAACTCAATATATGTAAGCTCAATTCGGAATTTGATACAATCCCGAACTTCCTCTCATGGAAAACATGATTTAACCGGATAGGCTTAAAATTAAGGTTTTCCTCATTGCCGCCATCAACATTTTTATTAAAGAAATTAAAATAAAAAAAAATTGATGATGCATGATAATGTAGCCTTAAACATCTATTTATCTACTAATTGAGTAAATCATCTGTGGCCCCTTCTGGTTCATTTGTACCTAGGGTTGTTTTTACAGAAGTAATTCATAGCCGTCTCTTTAAAAGTACAATGTCCTTGAACAAATAATACACCCATAACAATGTTGTCTGACCCACAGGTTGTTTAAAATCCAGTTTATGCACCTTGTACAAATTGTTATCCCGTTTAATAATTTATTTATTTATTTATTTATTTTTACTTACCGTGCATAGCATTTTATTTCCTCACATTTACTGTATTTCATTTCTGTTTTTTACTTCCTTAGTTGGCATTAGTTTTAATTTAGCTTATTTCCTTTTATTTAATTTATTTCACTTCCATTCTGATCGTATATGGCGGTGTGTGTTCGTGCGTGTACTATACAATCGCTAATATTACCTGCTTATGATTGCGTAATCAAGTAAACTTTCAAAATTGCAACATTACTTGATTCAACTATATACTATTGGTACAATAGATTACTGTAATGATTATGTACTTTTCTGTAATAAGAATGTATTTTTCTCTTTTAGTTTTTTTTTTTGTTTACTCCTTTTTGAAGCTGTTATTTTCTATTTTTTTTTTTTTTTTACCTCTCATTATATGTGCCAATCTGAAAAACCATTCTTGCTAAAAATAGTTGGATCTATTCTCTTAAAGAAGAGAAGCTTTTCCTCTGTCATCGTGATAGTAGAAAAATCACCGTTCAGCATAGAAATCTACTTTCGTTAAAGAGTGATCTCTTCGTCATGTTCTACTAATCATTGATTCAAATAACAAAAAAGTTAAGTTGAACTAACAATTTTTTGTATAACAGTTATTTTATGTTCATTTTATTAATTAAATTAATGAGTCTTTGTTCATTATTATTATTATTTTTTTAGAGAGAGGGCCCTTCGTCCTACCCCCTGGATCTCTTATAATTTTTTTACATACAAATTCCATATTAATGGGTTTCAACTTATTAAGCTCTTCTCATAACCACAATCACGCAACCAAACTGCATTCCTCTCGTTTTTTAACTACAGTAACTATACCCTGCAGAAGATGTTGTAAGACGAAATTTAATTATTACCCATTTTTGTTGTGATTATGTTTAACTTAAATTATTTCAAGAAAGTGCGCTAAAGCTAAATACTTAAAACTTTTATAGACTTAAAATACACTCTTCTTTATACGTATTATGCAGTAAAATTAATTGCGACTGTATTTCCTTCTTTACTTTCATTCATTATGCCCATATCCCGTGTTCTTATCATATTTATTACCCATATCTTCATTATTCGTTCTGGACAGAAAAAAAAACAGATTGGTTTAAACTTGATTTGTTAATATACTTTGTTTTAGTAATTTCTCCAGCTAATAAAAATATTTTAAAGAATCACTACAGTTCCTCAAGAATTTTTCTTTCATCTGGGATGGCTTACACCCGCTAGAGATTATTAATAGAGTTCTTGGATGAAATAAAAAAAATAAATAAATAACTAAATGACAATATTAGACAAGTCATGTAGAGTATTACCCTTTTCTGTCTGTAAATCTGTCTCTTGGTTCACAAGGCTTTAGGCATTTATATTTTCGTAGTAAATGATGGCCGACAGTGTGCAGGAAGTAAGAAGTTTGGCTAAAGGTTTATTAAGATTGGACACGGAACACAATGTATCCATCATGATTTATGTACATCTACTTCCCTTTGAAGGTTTCAAGTTTTAGAAGATTCTGTATGGATTTATTGAATTTCTTATATTTTGTCTTTTTAATTTTACCTACATATATCTGTAGAATGGTTTATAATTCAAGTGGAAATAAGCTGTCTGTTTTCTGTTGAGAGTCGCAAGTTTCAGCAATCTATTCTGTTATTTGTATCTTAAGATGGATTTCTGTTTTCCATGTTTAATGTAAGAATTGCAAGTTGAGTCTTCTGACCTTCACTATATAATACAAAGGATTGGCATACTTTAATTTTGCACAAATAAAGCTTGATGGAGTTCATCCTGACATAATCACAAACTCTCCAGAATTTTATTTATATTTCTGTTTATTCGATTTCCTTTTAAAAAAGATAATGCGAATGTTGAAATAAAATATATTATGAAATCTGTTATTCCTTATGCCAATTAGTACCCCTCTTTACAACATGAAAAATGTAGAAACCATCTTACGCTCTTTATCGTTCATCATTAAAAAAAAAAAAAAAATGCATAAATATAATGCGATGCATGCAACAATTTTAACCACTTAATAAAACTGTGCTTTAAATTTCAAGTTAAGTGGTTGTTGTGTCATAAGCCAAACTTGACAGTAATCTTTTATTTTTTTAAATTCGTGTCTATATTAACCTTTTCTCAACTTGAAATATCATTATATAACTTACTTTCACATTTAATAAACATTAATTACTTTTAAATAATATTATATTTAAATCTTCTTTTAACCGTATAAATTTGTTACTTTCTCCTCCTGTTGTAAGAGGAAGTATTGCGATCGTGCCAGATTTTTCGAAATTCGAGTTTCCGACGGAATTGTGTTTTTTGGTTCCTCAACAAGATAAAAAGTGGTTTTTAGAAATTTGTCTTGTTCTTCCTGCTTCTCCCTCAGCGTCTGAGTGGTTACGTTGGTTGGGTGTTTGTTTATATTGTGTGGGTGCGTACAAGTGATCAGCAGAACTCAAAAACAAATGGTAGAAAGTTTAAACATGTTATTTCATTTAGGTGCTATCAGGAGAATTCGATAATTAATGTTTTAGTCCTAAATAGTTGAATCAGGGAAGTAGTACCACATTACTGAATTGGATTCTTCAGTTATCCCACTTTTTTACTTTATTTTACTCCTTAGTAAAAAAGAGGAAGTAGGTGTTGCGAATAAGTCAAATTTTCAGAATTGAGTTTACACCGGAAATACATGTTTTGAGGTCTCCTGAATACGGTAAACGAAAAATCACAGGAAGCTCAAATTTGGTGTATCATACAGTTTACTACCACCTCATATGACTCGAATATTTCGGGCAAAATCCATTAACCGGAAGTATGACTTTACTGATCTTTTTTTTTTTTTTTTTTTTTTTTTTAAGGTTTTTGCCATTTTCTTGAAAACGGCTCCAACAATTTTCTTTAAACTTCGTAAATTATGTACATAATCAGTATTTATCACTTTTATTTGAAACATCCGGGAAAAATTGATTTTTTGGTTGGTTTTGGGTGAACTGTAACCATTAAGCTTTTCTCTAAAGTACTAACTTCAATTGAATGTAAGGTTCTACAACCTACATGATATTAATATAACATTGGAAGCACTGTTAGAATTCCAAATTCCAATGAAGAAAATCAACCTACCGGAAATGCGATTTTACAGAATAGGTCTTTGATTTTTTGGAATTTTCTCGAAAACGACTGTAATGATTTGCTTTGAACTTGGAATACTAACTGCACAGATACAAACCTATCACTTTTATTTGTTACATTTTTCTGGAAAAATGGTGCTTCTGAGGAAGTGATTCTTAGGTGATTCTGAGGAATCTGAGTCGTTAAAATTCAAATATGTTTGTTCAGTATTATTGGCCTCTCTACAATGTACGTAGAAATAATCATTTTTCTATTCTTTACCTGTCTCGGTTGGCAGTTGACACTTTTCTCCCTCCCCAACCTGTATTTTTCTGAAAATAGCTCCAGTAAGTTCTTTTACGATAAATTTCTATTTTATTGTAACTTTATGGTTTCGTCGTTTGGACAGAGCAATTAGTCAATGTTCTAACGCCTAAGAAAATTTTTTCAGTTACAGCTATAATGATTGCAGCAAATGAAAATCGGATGAGTTTTTCACATCAGATTTTTTGTTCATGTGAAATAATCGACTTTATAATATTCTTTTGCATTTTTCCTTATAGTAATACTTTTGTATTGGGCGTTGTTGTCCTATTTAACTTTCTAGAGAACTTTCCAAAACATTATTTGGAAATGTTGGTGTTTTGATTTCATTTTAAAAGAGAATTCTAATGTTAAGTAAAAAGTTTGATATATGAATAAAAAAAAAAAAGAGTAAAAAGGTGAACTTCTGATTGACTTGTGCAAGACCTTTCTAAATCTAAAGAAATAGACAGCCACACGCGATGCTTACAATACTTTTGTCCTATATCCTAAGGTGTTTTGTTTGTCGATGATTATTTCTTTAGTCTACTTCTTGTCCTGAGAATGTGTTGAGAGTTGTTAAAGTCAAACATAGTGAAATATGTTTACAACAATGTTATTTAATTACTTGTTATTTTATGGTTGAATTAGCATCACTATTTTCACAACGCAAGCGTAGAACTAATTATCATTTTTACGGTATACTGCGTATAATAGATATTTTTCGGCTTCCATGCTCTCTTTAAGACATTTCATTACTCTCACTTTTAACATTCTGCAAATATTTTTATAAATCTTCTTAATAAATAAAATATTAGAAAATTTTTATAATTTCTAATATAATATTTATAATATTCTCAGAATTTTTGACAATCTAATTTTGTGTTATTAGGAATTTCTTATTAAATAAATTATATTTAGGAACCTTATTTGCGGCTGGGTTAAAAGAAGTTTTTAATATTAATCATAACATTATCTTTGCTCACCAGATATTGCACTGCGACCTGAAGGATCTATTGTGACCCATCTTTGCTCACTAACCGCAATAAAATCAGACCCAGCATTTTACCGCAAAAATGATAACAGTCATCACTGTTTTTACAGTTATTTAAACATTATTTAAACATATTTAAGCGTTTCAGTATTGGTTTTTCCATACAGTAAAGTTACTTAAATTAGATTTTGTTTATCTAACAGTTCTGTTTGTCAACCGGAATCTCCATAAAATCAATTGTTCTTGGGAATATTTTTATTTTTTTCGAAAAAATGGAAAAAATAAAAGTTCAGTAAAGTCGTACTTCCGATTGATAGATTTTGACAGAAACATTTTATCTGGGATCTCATGGTAGTAACTGCACGAAATAACTAATGTAAGCTTCATTCGATTTTTCGCTTTTGAGTTATGCTGATCATTCTCTTATTTTTTTGTTTCTTCGCTCTCTCTTTCTTTCTTTTACATACATACCAAAAGAGAAAGAGAGAGAGCATTTGTTTAAAAAAAAAAATTGTTTCCCGAACTTAGGGTTCTTAAGAGGTGGACACCTTCAAAGGCTAATTGGGGGAAATAATGGCAATATTTGCTGTTACTCTGATGCGTAGAAAGAAACCTGTCTCCCTGGAGCAGGAACTTGGCTGCAGGGGCTAAACAAAGAAAGATCTTTAGAGAGTATAACCAGTGTTTTCGAAGCTGAGTATCATTAAATGCTGCTGCATGATAGAAGCGCTAGAGTGCACAAGTGGCGGGAGAAGTTGGATTAGATTAAATTGACACAGGGGGGGGACTCAAACCCAGGCACCGCAGCCTACCCGTAGAGGCTTATTGTGCCAACCCCTCAGTACCTAGTAGAGGAAGCCCCCCTCTTCATGAGGTCCAGAACCTTCCCCACCAGTCCTTCTTGGAGTACGTTTTCCTCCGGTCTCAACGTGCCGAAGATCTCGTACCGCAATCTGCCGATTGCGACGCAATCAAACAACAGGTGAGAGGCCGCCTCCTCCTCCTCCTTCTGACACAGTCTACACAAGGGTTCCGAATCAACCAATCCCACCTTGTGCAGATGTTTCTTGAACCCGCCGTGCCCTGTGAACAGACCCGTTATCAGACAAATCTGATACCTGCTTAAACCCAGGTCTCTCTGGTTCTGGGAGAAGTTAAAGAGATGAGGATAGAGAAGCTGCACTAAAGGCTATGAATAAGTCGTGCTGGAGAGCGCTACATTAGCGGGAGAATATAGAAAACTTATTGAGTTCTTCTGGATACCCGGATATGCGGATATAGAGAGCAATGAGTGGTCGGTAGAGTTCGCTAAGATGAAATCCACAGTACCGTTTTGTGGTCCTGAGCCAGAAGTAGGCGTCACTAAGCAATTTGCGACAGAAAAGTTAAACAATGGAAAGAAAAGGAAATTGGAGTAGTAACAAAGGCGTGCCTCCAGGTTGAAAGATTTATAAAATATAAGACAGAGAGGGACTTGAAGTATCTTCTCTCCCAGAGTAGGATATAATTGTATTGGTTGGACACGCTTGGGTAGCCTAGTCATTTACACCAAATAGGCAGGTCGTCTAATCATTTGTGGCAGAATTGTGACAAAGGAGACAGGAAAACGGTGTATCGCTACTTTGGTCAGTGTCACCGTCTCGCCAGTACTAGGTTCGCATATTTAATAGAGTAAAACTCTCAAGGGAATGTTTGATTGATTAGAGAGATCTTAAGGTTTTAGTAGTCAGACCGGTAGATTGCTAGGAGGTCCCTTAGGAGTAGCTTTCGGGGAGAAGCAGGGGAGAGATAAGATTTGTTTAATCCCTAGCGTTCGGGTACTCATTGATAATAATAATAATAATGGAGGTCCTTAAATCATCTAATTCCAGTGAAAACTGTATCGATAATTTGGACAATCGCAGTATATGCTCTTACAGCAGGAAGAAATAAAAACAAAAACATAGAATGTAAATAATCTTTGTTCAATAAAACTAAACTATTCCCTCAATTTTATACTCTGCATATTAAATTAAAAGTTAAAACATGCGAAGGTCATTTAAGCAAATGGTATTCTTGAATGAAATAAATAAAAACACAAAAATTAATTATAAAACTTCTCGCATCTGTTATTAAAGGATTCGCTCAAACGTTCATCGTTCAGCAAGGATAAAATTCTAGTTTGTGTTTTTAATTACTTTCTTATATTGAATAACCCTAAAAAAAAAGGATGGAATTCTTTTAAAGATTTTTTCTTTTTTTTTATTCCTGTTTCTTAATTGGATAGGCTCTTCAAGAGCGAGGTTTTCACTTATTATATTAGATTGATTATGAAAGTATTAACCAATCAAAGATGTCATCATACCACAAACACAACACACACACACCCCAAACACACACACACAAAACACCACACAAAACACACCACACACAATATATATATAATATATATATATATATATATATATATATATATATAAAATCTTAAAGTAGAATTAAAAAAGAAATAATTATGTCACATTGGCACTTCTTGATGACACCACCACTTACAATTTTTGTTGTATTATTGTATAATAGGTTATTTTTGTTAAAAATTACTTACTCACCTAAATTGCATATTACCAAGGACGAGGTCAGCTATACATTATTTCTATTTCACTTTGATGGCAAAAAAAATTTTTTTTTTTTTTCTTAAATAGCAGAATGATCTCATAGTGATGTATGTTTGTGGAGAGTTTAAAAAAGAAATAATTGTGTGTAATTAATTATTAATTTATTGCTTTCTAATAATCGAAAAAAACATATGAATAATGATTGATTAGAGAGAAATCAAATCAAATTTAATACTTTTGATTCTTGCTAATTTATTTGAAATGAAAATAATATATCAATATGAATTTCTAACCAATCAGCTTTCATGCAACTTTTTATAGTAATTTGGTTATCATAGATAGGTTTTTATAGAAAGGTTTTTTTGGTTCTAGTTGGAGTTAGTTTTAAGGATACAATTACAATTTTATGGGTATTTGTATTGCGCTTATCTTAGGGCAATTAATCTAAGGTTCCCCTGACAACCACAGAATAGTGGTTTTTAAAAAATAGTCTGTGTTTCTGTATGAACAGTACAGATCAAAAATGAAAAAAATCATAGAAAGTTTAAACCTAATATTCCGTTTATTAGGTATCATCAAGGGATCCGACAGCAAGTTGTCTGTCAAAATTCCTCAACCGGAAATACCACTTTAATGAATGTTTTTTTTTCCACTTTCTTGCGATTTTCTCAAAAAAAAAAAAAATTTTTCAAATGTAATAATTCTTGTTCCAATTTTAAGAAACGTTTTTCCTCGTTGGTTTTCCAAACCAAACTAAGTTTTCTTTGTTCTTTATTTAGACCGTAATATTTTAAGAGTATTGCATAACTTTTTTTTTTTTTTGCTTGCAACTTGTGTTAATTATCTGTCAATATATTCAGAAACCTTTCTTGTAGTGATTTCTACATTTTATTTTTTATGTTTACTTTGGTTAATTTCAATAATCAATAATGTTTTCAAAAGAGGAAAAAATTATGTTTATTTTTTATCTTAGTGTGAGATTGAAAAAGTAAATATTGCACAAAGCAGTTGTACTTTTTTTATTTAATTGTCTTACGGTTTATTAATATTAAGTGTTAGAGGAACAGAGAGAGAGAGAGCTGTCTGCTACATATAATATTAGAAGTCTTCATCTGTCCCACTAATCACTGGGTATAGCTAATTTTGTTTCACAGCGCCACATGGTTGGGTTATCATGGAAAGAAACAAAACTTATTCTTGAATCACGTACAGTGATAGTGAAAGTTCTATAAAGTAACTTTGTTGTCTGTCATGGAAGAAAGAAAGAAAATAAAAAAAAATCCAAGAGTGAAAGTAAAAAATGATTAATAAATATAATAGTGGGCTATTATTGTGTATTGTTTAATAGAGTTTATGTCCTCTTGTGATAATGAAATCTCTAGCAGTTTGTAATAGTTCATTTTAACCATTAATTAGGTGTTCATTTTTGTTTTTTTATTTCATTTTTTTTAAACTAGTTTTTGGTAATGAATGAAACTGTTTAACTGAAAATTATTTGATAAAATTTGGTATATTAAGAGATGTGATTCTAAAATAGCCTATATTTCATTTCAGTTTTCTATTAAAAAAATAAATAAATAAATAAAAGGGTTTAGCGGTTTAATTCCAAACATAGTTTTACTCTTATCTTCGATCTTGGCTATAAAAATTTGATGCGAAACACTAGCACTTTCTCTCTTATTTCTGTTAATAGAATTATAATGACAATATTATATAAAATGACATATTTAGTTTGAAATTTAAATTTTGCTCAATTGTCCTACATAAATTTCGGGAGGCGATGGTGAGGGGAGGAACAATACCAAACTACCAACCCAAGCAGTTAAGGAAATGGAGAGCGCGTCCATACCATTGATCCAAGCATATTTTAAATGTAACGCCACAAATTTCGCAAAACTATAAAAAATAGTGATAAGTTTATATCTGTGCAATTAACATTCCAATTTTAAGGGAAATCCTTACAGTTCTTTTCGAGATAATTCCAAAAAATAAAAAAACCTATCATGTAAAGAGGCACCGATTTCTTTGAAGTTCTAACAATACTTCTAATGTACATTAATCTTATATAAGTAGTAGAATCATACATTGAATTGCAGTAGTACTTTAGAGGAAAGCTTAACGTCATTGCCCCCCCCCCCGGCCACGCAAAAAAATAAATTTTCCCGAGAAAATGTTCCAAATGAAAGTATTCATATATAGACAGTATACGAAGTTTAAAGATGATCGCAAAAACATTCAGTTAAGTCACCACTGTCGGTGGATGGATGGATTTTGCCCGATCCTTCTCTTATCAGATCCGGTAATATCAAGTTTCAGCTCCCAGCGACTTTTCGATTTTGAGAGATTTTGTTCACATAGACAGATCATTCGTTAAAAACATTTTTTTTCATACTCAGGGAACCTTGAAACAGGTATTTTAGGTGAAAACTCCATTTCGAAAATTGGGCAGAATCGCAGTGATTTGCACAGTACTTTCTCGTAAGAGCAAGTAAAAATATATTTGGTTAAAATGTGTAAAAATCAGAAATTTTGAAATAATTTAATATTTTTCGCTCCTTTTATTCTTAAGCGAAAGTTCATTAAAATAACTTCGCAGCGAAACCTCTTTTGGTGGTTAAACATATTGGCATTACTAATAATATCTGGTAGTATATTACCTTCAAGTCAGATTTTTTTAAATTCAGTTTTTATCTGAAGTCCATCAGTTGAGGATTCTTATTGTTTCAGTGTGTGGTTGTGTTTGATGTGAGCACTGCCAACAAACAAAACAAAAAAGATGTAAAACTTGCAATTTGATATACCGTTTGGCTTTCACTTTTGAGTTTAACCGGAAAGTTTTAGTCAAAGCTGCTCCAATCACCTTCCTATTTTTGTTGTTAATTTTCATACAATTTATAATAGTATTTTTAGATGTAACAATTTTATTTAAAAGATTTTAGGGAAGATTTAATTCTGGCAGATTTATCAGGTTATGCCTCTTAAAAAAGTACTTCTATAATTTTAAAACTCTTTGCTTTCACTTGGTATAAAATAATTTTAATAAACAATAAAGTATAAGGATTTTTTTTTTAAACTTAAACATTTAATAATTATTCTGTATATTTACTTTTTACGATTTCTTTATTTTAATAAAGCACTTCAACAAACTGATTGACGCAGCACCTCTCAGCCTTCCTTCATATCATAAAAGCATCATCAGCTGTTTTTTTTTGTTGCAATAAGAAAGAGAACCTCCTTGCCGATTACTTGTTTATTCTTCTATCGAATATTTCTAAACAGATGGTTGGTTAAAAGTCTGGGAAATTATCTTTATCCACTTCAAAGAAAACTAATAAAGGATCATGTACAGGCTCCTCATTGCCAAAATTTTTTTTTTTTTTTTGCCAGATAGGGATATTTTAGTGATTCTCATATTTTATTCTATTCATTTTAAAATACAGATTAGCGATAACAGTACCTCTACTATTACTTCTGGTTCAAATTTTTGGATTAATTACATAGTGCTATAGTTAGTTGTTTCGAATACTAAAAGAATATTAGTTCATGTGATTGTATTTAGCTATACTTTCCAAGTTTTGTATGCTTTTTGACTTGTCCACTGCTTGTTAGAGCACTGAGTGATTAGCGCTTCTAGTCTGTGGCTCATTGCCTATGGGACATCTAAAGCGAAAGCCATAACTGTACTGCGATTGGAACCGCGGCGCGCTCACTGTATGCTTATGTGCTTTGGCTTCCATGGAACGGTGCGCCGAGGATTCAGTTTTAGTGTTTTTATTTCTTCAAATATAAAGGAATAAGTGCATGCCTTTCTCGTTGAAAATGACCCATAACTATAGCCAGCAAATTGTTTTTAAATACTAATGTTCAAATAAACAATATGAGTAATGAACTATGCAAGATTGATGAAATTATATATTATTTATTTATAATACTCATAGCCGAAAGTATTCTTTGTTGTTTAGATTTACGTCTTAAATAAAACTTTGTATAAAATAAAATATTTAAAAATTAATTTATTCACTCACTAAACAGTTCAGTTTAAAATTAAAAAGTGGAACATTTCATGGCGCACAAACTTCAAGATGGATGCCTTAAATTAATTCGTTGTACTTAAATTTGGCGAAAGTTATTCAAGTATATTCAAGTTCAAGTATATTAAAATCACATTGTTTAAACTGAACTACTCCAATGTAATTTATTTTATTAGCGATGCAAATTATATTTCCGCTTCTTTAGATAATCTGAAAGCATTAACTTAATTCTTGATTGGAATGATAACGTTTCTTATCGGTTAAGTAGATATAACGTGTATGTTGGGAGTGTTAATGTAAAACTAGGAAGCTGGAATGGACCAGTTCTACTCATTCTAATCTTACATCCTTTTTCCATTACACATTCCTATCAATGAACTCCTCTTTAATTCACTCTCTCTCTCTACCATTCAGTGTTTGTATTAGTGAAGCATATGTATTTGAAGATGTTAGTCTAACTAACCAACCCAGTCGATTTTGTAACCTAAAGAGGTAGCCCTGATGCTCGAAACTAGTTAGGACCACAAAATAATAAAATAATATTGACGATCACGAAAAATAATCTCTGCGATATTTTCCAACACGTAGCCCCAAATAATAAGCATGAACGACCTGGTCCCTAATTTCATATATGTCTTGGAATTTTTATATTAAACGATTCACTTATTGTAGATAGACATTTTCTCCTTGTCTAGCTTATCGGCTTGCTCTGGTTATAGTATATCGGTGAATAATGGAGAATCATCCGTATCTGTTTTACATCTCCTTCTTTTTCCTCTTATAGTCAATCTTCTTCCCTTAGTGATTATGAAATAGGTATTTAACTTAGGGGCTCTTTTTTCAGTCTTCCAGTCGATTCTGTTTCAACAGAAAGGTCCAAAATCTTCTACAATCAATCTGCCGGGCTCAGAAATACCACGGATTAGTTGGTATTAAGTTTGCAAATGAATTTGTTTCATTTCCAAACACATCATTCCTTTAATGAAACCTATTTCAGAAAAGGTCCCCGAATTCAGTTGATTTATTCGATAATTTCCCTTTATTATATTTATACAGTGCACGAATTAAGTTTTGGAAAGATACCAGCTTTTTTTTTTTTTTTTTATTTATGGCTACTAACGCAACTCACAAATATCGAAAATTATCATTTTGATTACCAGAATCCTCTCACAGATTAGAGAAATTATATAACAAGAGAAAAAAAACACATCAGTCATTTATTAGCCCATCTCTTGAGCTAATTACTATTTATTAAGAACAACCTTCATTGATTGAATCCATTCTTTTAATTGTTGTGGTTGGTTTCACAGAGCTGGAAAATGTTTCTGATCCATTCTTTTAAATTAGAACCATAACATAATTTAAAATCTAAAATCAGAATATATATAAAAAAAAAACTAATGAAAATTCAGTAGTTTTTTTTCATACAATAAAAGAGAAAGCAGCGTGTGTATTGAGCCAAAACCGCATTAACATGTACATGATAATTCTAGTGAATTTACAATCCTAATTATTGTTTACAACATCCTTGAAAATGGTTAATACAATGGCTGGCATATGGAGAGCTGGCTCCCATTCTCAAACCTTGGCCATCTCATGTATTACATAATTGCAACTCATCATCAGCTTGGAAAATAAAGAAGAAAAATACAAAGAAAAGAAAGAAAAACAGAGCCTTGATTGCGTGAACTTTTTAACCTTTCTGTTAGAGAACATAACAAATACACACTTACCTAATAGACATTAACAGCCATTTCAATGTTTATTTTAACAAAATAACTATTCTTACCAAGGAGAAAAGAAAAACGAACATTTAACATTGTATATCCAGTATTTATTTTCATTATAATTTGGATGATACAGATTACTAGAGGTGTTTGTATGTTTAATCAATTACCGGCTAAATAAAACATGATTATTGCTGCAAAACGCCCATATTGCCGTCACTGATTGGAGCTGGATTACTAGCTTTCTACCTAAGACTTAGTAATGTATGATTTAATATTAATTAAAATATATTAATTTTGTATGTATAAGCGGCTATGTTCAACCTCCCTCTAAAACAGCATTTCTTTAACCTTAACACATAAATACCTGTTCACTTTTATTTGAAACATTTTCTCCGGGAAAATTGATTTTATGCGGGGGTTCTGAGGGAACAGTAGCGTCTTTAAAGTACCCTAACAACTATATATATAACATTCCATACATTAAAATCATTGGTAGAATTCCTAATTTGAAGAAAATCGGTTAACCAGATGTGCTACTACTTACAGAGTAGGTTTTTGAGTTTTATTTTTTTGAAAATTTGAAAAGCTAATTGAACAGATAAAAAAAGTATCATTTTTATTTGATACTTTGTTCCGTAAAATTTGATTTTAGAGAGGTTTTTGGGCTGGGCGAGGGCCTGTCAGTTAGATTCAAATTTTAACTTGCCTATTACAAACTGTTAAGCTTTGTTAGTTGACACAGAGAGCGCCTACAACGTCCACTCAGATACATAATATTATGTATAAACTCTTCCACCAGTTTTGTGCAAACCCAACTATTTAAATTATAATTAATTGCGTTTTGTAATTATATTTTTTAGTCCTGTGAAACACTCACACCAGTTTTTTCTTTGTTTGAATTAATTACATGGCTGTCACATTTGATTATCATTAAAATTAAATCAGAAACAGTATAAAGTTGTTAGAATTATAATTTATTATAACCTTCAATGTTTACTAATATTATTGTTATTTAAGTAATCATATAAATTGCTCTCTTTCTCCCAGGAGTAATTCAACTGTTAAATAATACTGACCTTTCAATTCATCCTTTTAACTATAACAATAAAAAATTATATAAACAGATTATCGTTATACTAGCCATTTATTTATTATGTTTTTCAAAATATTTAACTTTTTTCTAGTTATTCTTCTTTAATAAATATTCAGTGATTTGAAAATTATGGTTTCAACATTCTATCAATGATAATTTGATTAATTTTTAATAACATTGTTGTTGGTCCAATTAATTAATATAAGTCATCTTTTGTCATAAAAATTTTCTTGACTCACTGAGAACTGAGCCTTCTGTAGAGTAGATCAGAGCTGGAGAATGGTCTAAAGCTACTGAAAGTACAATTCAACAATGTTTAACTTTTTTCTAGTTAATTTTCATTTTCTAATTTTGAAGTTGTAATGCCATACAAACAATGAATATATATTAAATTTATTAATTTCGTCTTTTACCGTAATGAAACGGTCAATGATAACATACAATAACATTCTGCAAAATCACTATAACATTGAATAACTTGTGCATTTGTATTGATGGAAAACATCAACGAAGTTTTTATCAATAGCCTGCTCATTTAGTGGTCATCGACCGGTTTCGGTCATTCATCCAGCTTCAATAAACATTAAGATATCGTGGTCTACCACATTTTCTTTCCTTTTTTTTCCAACACATTCTGATAAAGACCACAAAAATGAAGCTATCCATGGAAAAAAATCTCAGATTATTCACAGCCCCCCCCCCCCCCCACTTTTTCAATAACCTGCTGGTCATCAGCAGTTGCTCAACAGTTTTGGTTCCTCGGAACACTTCAGTCCTTCCTTCTTCTTTTCTACTAACACCTTATTGTATTTTTCATCAGTATCAAGTGTATTTTCTTTCGGAATGATTGGATTTCATTTGAGAGTTCACATATTTATGCAAAAGAACATCACAAAAAAAAGTCTTAAAAAATAGTGTTCCCAAATATTATATAGGGAATGGGGTCAATCATGGGTCTTATGTATAAATTCGGTTATCACTTTTGAAAGAATTTGCAGAAAAATTTTCGTAGTTAATTTCTATGGCAGATAGTTTTTTTGGAATTTCTTTTGGTGCAGTAATTATACCATGCGCACTCAGAATCTACTAAACAATAACAGTACTCGAATACATATTTATTTACATTATATAGCCACTTTCTCTACATCCAACATCTAATACATTTATCTTACCTAAATGAAAACAGTAATTGTTTATTTAAAAAAAATTACTAAGTTTTAATGAAAATGTTTTAGCAATTTATATCTTAAACGTGTTTTATTTTTATGTTACCTATTTATCAGTTTTATAACCGTTTCAATAGGTTTTTATATAGATTAATTAAAATGTGTTAAGTTAGTTTTGTCCTTCCTTTTTTTTAGCATGACTCTCTATTATGGCAATATAATATAATCATTAATTAATGAGGAAGCAAATGTTTGCATCATACTATCTTTAATTGTTTGCAGTATTGTTTATTATCAATTTTTGAATTTTATTATTATTTGTTTCAAATAATTTTACCTCTCTTATCAAAATTGAATATTAACCAAAGTACAATTTTATGGATCTTTGAATACGAAAAATGTTTTTAGCTAATATGGTGCGCGTATTTATGAACAAAATGTTTTAAAAAGAGAAATTGCAGAAGTTTAAATTTCATATTCCGTTTTAGGTACCACCAGTGGCTGTAACATATAGCATTCAATCGATGTCCGTTTACCGATGTTCGATTTCCCAATCGTTGTTTTTTTTTATATCTTTAACCTGCAGTTATGAAGACTTATTTTTTTTAAGCCTTTTTATTCAACAAATTTATTTTTAGAAGGTTCTTAGGGTTGTTGGAACGTTATGCTTTCCTTTAAAGTGACATTAAGAGTTTTTTTGGTAATTATGCAGAAGCCGACCCCCAAGATGGCAGACCACTAAATACACTAACGTTCTCTCACACTCCATAACATCGATAATCTCGATTTCATTATTTATCGCCTTGTTACCCCTACTGCAACTATTAAATAATTTAACAATCTCTTTTTGCTACAGTTTCCACACCACTTTGAGATATGTTGCTCGGCGCGTGTCGCTTTTTTATTAGATGAGCAATCACCAGGATAAATGAGCTGCTAGTCAATAATTATTAATATTAAATATTTACAAATTACGGATTAAAATTTTAATGTATTCAGGATTTGAAATGTATTAACTCAGTTTTCCTACTCTCACTACGAGAAATGAGAATCTATTCATTAATTACAATTAGGCACCCAGGAAAAATTATTCGTAAATGTATATTATTTAACAAATTAGAAATTAAAATCTATTTCCGGTTTTACATTTATTAACTCATTTTTCCTAGTCCTACTCTAACACCTTCAGCTTTAACAAATTCATTAGCACAAATATATCTACTAATAAAAATTTAATCTCTTTCATAACTAACCTGCGTATAAAAAAAAATAAAAAAGAAATATTTACAATGCTAAACAATAATTAATAGTAATTTAACTTTAGTAGGTTCATTGTAAGAAACATTTACAAAAATTAGATGCAGAATAAATTGTATTAAATCATTATATTAAAAAACAAAACAATTTCTTTTTTATTTTTTGTTTGTAGTATAAACAAGAAAAGAAATCGATATGTACACAAGCGAAATATTTAACTCAGCACACGAGAAGGTTAGTGTATTTAGTGGTCTGCCATCTTGGGGGACGGCTTCTGCATAATTACCGTTTTTTTTTGTTAACGATTATTGTATGTGTGTGTTTGTGTGGTATAAATGTTTTTGTCAGTCATCAATATTAAATTGATTACAAATGAATTATTAGAAAAATATGGAATGTATAATATATTGTGTAATTTTGATGAACAATTCCATAAATGATTGATAATTTTTATTTTTGTTTTAATTTTTCCGATCATTCAACTGAAAAAAAAAAAGAGTGAAACTTTTTTCAGTATAATGCAATTTGTTTGCTAATTTAAATGTTGCTTGTTTTTATTCACATAGTTCTCTAGTTCCATATCATTATCAATGGTTTTTGTGAAATAATCATACTTCATCTCTCACAATATCTCTCTCTCTCTCTGTAACGTAAACAGGGTGTTTTGTTTTTTATGCGCATATGAAAGTAGAGTAACGTAATATATCAGATTAAATAGTGATATTCAGATTTTCTCCCTTTAGAAAGTTTAATAATACGATTACATTACCATAAACATAGATCCATCTGTTTAAACAAAAACAATAAAATAGTAAATAAAAACATGAAACTAAAATAAAGATAATAAAAGAATAAATTTTTGTCATATGTACTTCTTTTTTTATAGGTGACAAAAAAATGCAGGAAATAAATATAAATAAGTATGTAACTTTTGTTGCATGGCCTTATAATATTATTATTATCATTATATAGTGTCACCTTACTGTGTCCTTTGTTGTGAAATCTGTATATTACATTATATATATTTTCAATCTCGTAAGATTATCTAAGTTCTAATAAAATGCCAATGAAAATTGGACATATTATTGCTTAAAAAAAAAATAAATAAATAAACGAATCTGGTATGAAACACTCAACTCAACTTTTTCTACTGAACATATTACACTTGGAGTTTTTACTAAATTCTTATATTGTTTGGTTTCCTTTATTGGATCGTGTTAAGTTTTACAAAGGATATAATATAACGATGACAAAGTAATCCTTCTTTTCTTTTATTGTTTTACTTTTTTTAAAAAACTTTCGCCCTTAAAGTGACATTTTAGTTGTTGACCTAAACATTGTTGGATGTAGGAAGCGGCTATAAAGCCAAATCTAAGGAAGAATGGCAAGGTGGTGCTTTAATAAAGATCAAAAAGAGGCCATGTGAAATTTGAAAAGACAGAACTGGGTTATCCCCCCCTCAAATATCTAGGTAGTTTGAGGCAATTAGAAGCTAAATGTAGATACAATTTTAGGTTTATCCAGCCCTTAAAAACAAAATAAACTAGTTAATATAGAAAACACATTCAAAACCATTAAAAATAAATAAATAAAAGCCGAATATGAAAGCTCTATTATGATTCCTTTAGCTTAGTTATTAGCGTTTGTACACAGAATGTAGTCGTCTGTCATGTGTACGATATTAGTGTGTGCGTGTTTTGGTGAACAATAGTTGGCTATGAGTTCGCTAAACACAAATAGTTGCACACATCAATTATCTTTGCAATTTCTAATATGTATTGTATGAATGTTGGTCATTGTGTCCAGTGTATATGTTATTCGTGTCGTTAAGTTGGGACACTCGCAGGAACGTCATGATATCCAAAAAAAAAAGTGGCTAGTTCATTTCTTCCTATGAGGTGGGCCAAATATTAAATACAAATTTTGTGCTAGAAAGTAGTTCGTTACAATGTTATTTTTATGACAATCGAAAGATAATGAATGTATGTACCTTTATGATGGACTGCATAGCAACGCTCTACCATGAATGCCCAAAACTAGTGGTTGTACAATGTAGAGATCAACCTAACATCTCAGCTCCTCAACTTAAAATCAAAGTTCGGTCACTGTATTTATTGGTATTTCAAAAGGAAAGCGAATTGAACGCTCTTCCAGAACCTCCAAAATTCCATTCCCAGGTTTCAAATAAAAGTGAATGATTGGCATTTAAGTGATGTTTAAGTCAGTATATGAAGTTTAAAGAAATAGTTGGAACTATTTTCGGTAAAATCGCATAAATATGAAGAATAAAAATCTGGTGTATACAACATTCACACGACTTTCTCTTACTTTAATTAATACAATTTAATCAAATCTTTAAAATTGCAAAAGGGTTCGTTTAGTAGGGCTGGCCCCCCCAAAAAAAGGTGGTGGGAATTTTACTTTATTCCTGAGCGGCCTTATGTGGAGCACTCTATGTCAAAACCACAAAGCTTTTTACGCAAATATAAATAAATTTAATCAAACAGACAGACCCTCCTCCAAATACCCCTCAAAAATCAAGTTTTTCCGAAAAATGTTTCAAATAAAAGTGATACGTTTCTGCGTATGCAGCGAGCATTCCAAGTGTAAAAAAATCATTGTAACCGTTTTCGAGAAAATTAAAAAAAAACAACTAAAAACTCAAAAACCTATTCTGTAAAGTCGCACTTCCGGTTAACCAATTTTTCTTCAAGTTTGGAATTCTATCAATGTCTAATGTGTATTAATATTATGTAGATGGCAAAACCATATATTATACTGAAGTGGAACTTTAGAGAAAAGTATAACGCCACTATTTCCTCGGGACCCACCAAAAATCAATTTTCCTGGGAAAAAGTTTCAAATAAAAGTGATAGGTGAGAGCTATGATAGGTATGTGTGTAGTATAAGAAGTTAGTATAAATTTTCCTAGGAGTAAAAGTAAGGAAAAAAAAAAAAGTCATTTAGTAAAGTTGCACTTTCGATTGTTCCATTTTTATCAAAATCTTATTGGCGGATTCCTAACAGCACTTAAATTAAAAATGTAAATAAACAGCTGTAATCAGCCAAGTTTAATGCCACGAATGCATTCCTTGTTGTCATAATGAAATTATCGAGTTGAACATAGTATGATTGAAATTTGTTTTTAATCAAGGTAAAGCGATTGAAATAGACTGGTGTGGATCCGCCTAAATGTTGGAACATTATCTCAGCATTCGTTTTTTTTTTTTTTGCTTGGTAGTGATTGATTTCAGTTCTTCATTCTATCAGCTTTTTCTTAGAATGAATATTAGATAAGAGAAAGTTAATTTAAGAAGTTCTAAGTAACAAGATAAAAGAAAATTGATTTAAAATCAATTAAGTAATTAAAAAAATAATATAACTCCATTTCCAATCCAATTACTGGGCGGAGAATATTTTAAACAAAAAATCATTTTTTTACATCACCAATTTCACAATTGCAGCAGATATAATATACGAGTATTTCTGTAGATTTTCTCCACACGGCAAGAAATCAATCTTTATTATTATTATCATTATTATTAAATAGAAAGTGCACATAATGCTTTGCCAAGGGGTATTTTGATGCATCTGTACTAACCAACTAGACAGTGTTCATTTTTTTATTTTATTTTTAGATTGTGCTCATGCAACGGTGAAAGGTTGTGTACATTGAGAAATATGAGAGTGAGTGCTTGCCATTTTACATAAAAGATGTTTTATTTAGATTTATATATTAGCTAGGGCAAAAGAAAAGAAAAATCATAGTAGCTAAATTAGTTCAATATTTTGTTTGTTATATTTTATTGCATATAAATAAAATTACGTAATTACTTTTATTAATTAATTAAAATAATTTGAATACTTAGCACTGGGACGTAATATACCTATTTAAAAAAAATTATAATGCTAGCAAATTATTATGTATAATCAAAGTATAACTTGTATTCTTTTACAATTATAGGCGTAATTATTTTTTTATTTATTAATAAAATTGAAATTTGTTTAATACTGGTAATTGTTAAAACTAAATCTCTCACTAATTACAAAAAGTTTTAGTATGATTAAGAAATGCAATCAGAGATAAAAATCTGGTATGAAAGAGATACAACTTCTTAACTTCCATCTCATACATGGAAGTTTGTAAAATTTCCCTATGTTGTAAAATTTTAAATTTTTATTTGGAAAAAAATTATTTTTATATAGTTGGTACTTTGGACTTCGTTGAAAAGGTATCTGAATTTAGTGGTAAACATTGTCAGTATATTCCAAGAAGCGTCCTTGGAAAAACTTGTAACATATGAAGACCTAAATATTATACATACTTTAAAGAAAATTCTGGAAATAATTTTCAATAAAAGCGTGAAAAAATGAAAAAATCAAATTAATGATGCCGCACTTTTGTTAGAAATTTTCATATATACATCTCTGTTGGTATCCAAAGGTAATACGAAAGTCCTGGTTTTTTGTTTGATTCACAGTTCATAAACATCGACAAGATGTATTCATATCTAAGGTCACTGGCGTGCCAGTAGCCTTTTCAGTGCACTGCCGGCCTTCGGGCACTGTTCCCTCCTTAAAGACGACATTTCCAGACAGTGAACTGTCAGCTTCATTGGACGAGAAAATCTAAGGGAACCCACAGTCTTGACTCGACCCTGGAACCATCGCAAGCTACCACAAAACTAATCCCTGCCCTTAAAACCATCTGTTACAATAAATGCTGGACTTCAGCCCATGATTTCCCGGTGAAACTCACCGCTATACTTCCTTTTATAGCACTATGATATAGAAAGAAGTGTTCCTCAAATGTATTTATTGATCAGTACAAGATATTCTCAATGAAGTGTATTAAAATCTCAAGAATTCATTTACATTTCCAGCAATTAGACAGAACCAGTTTGGTTTCTTTAAAAAGTCACCATACATTATTAAAAACTAGCTTAGATTTGACGCTAAAATTGCTTCTTAAATTTTATTCCCATCTTCGATATGTTGATTATTTCAAAGTGTTCTTTCAAGGCTTTAATACAATCTTTTTCTTGCATTGTTATGGCCACTCTAGTGGTTGAGCCTGATAAATTTCGTTTTAAAAATCGAATTCTAAAGTATACACAGAGAAACCTAGTTTTAATTTATAAGAATATTAATCATGAGAGAATAAACCAGAAATATTCTCTACACTTTTACTTGTTAAAATAGCTTTAGAATATTTTATGTAGAAAGCCTTAAAGAAACTAGTTCACCAATTAATTAATAGTATTTATTTGATTTCTTTTATATTGTACATTAATGCATATATTGCATATTTCTTCTTTTTAATATTGTCATTACTCAGCTACATTTATATTTTCATATCTTTAATAAAGAGACTATGTTCACAATTCTCTCTTTGTAAGCATTTTTCTCATTAACATATTCTATTTTCTGCTAAATTAATTAAAGCAATAAAAATAATTTAAAAAAAAAACTTGTCACACGACTTTCGCTTACTGCATTCTCAGCAACTAATTTACAAAATATAAAACTCGGAATTTTTGCCACATGTTTTGCAGTCCTTAATATAATATGGAAGGGGACCAAAAAAATTGAGACAGTCCCGATTTGAAGGAATGTGCCTCGGTGTACCTGTACCGTATAACGACAAAAATGTCACGAATTGTCCGACTAATGGAAAAAGTTTGCAAATAAAGTACAATATCGAAATCGTTACGTTTGTGTTTTACTTTTACTGAGAGTATCTGAATAAACTCCGTGTTATTGCCTTTGCACTGGTGGGGCGGCCGTAAAATCTTGGAAAATGTGTTCTTACTTATGCTTACGCCTTATGTTATGAGTATGCACCTAGGCTACTTTTGAAAAATGTTAACAACTTCTTCCGATTTTCACTGTTAGAAATTTGGTCACCCGTACGTTTAGGGGGATGTGGACTAGCCATTAGAGAGATTGGGTTCATGGTGTCCTTGCGAGGAGGACCATAAGAATAATACAACACTCACCGTTAGCACCTGCCACATTGTAGATGTATGCAACTATTTGGTTTTAGCGTACTTACAGGCAAAACTATTTTTTCATACCCAGGGGATCTCCAATGGATATATTTATGGTGAGAACCTCATATTTCACAAAATTTAACGCGGCCATAATTTGTATTTATACATCTTTACAATGAACTTTATTTATAGATTTTGCCGAAACTGTAAAATCTTTACGTTTCATTTAATTATTATTGAGGAATAACAATAAATTACGAGAAACCATGTTCAAAGTATCATAGTCTATATCTCACATAGCTCTTGTGGGAAATTCATTCAATAGAAGGTTATAATTTTTGAAAAGCTTTTTATTTTCCCACACATTAGTATATCTTATTTATTATTAATTATAATACATTTTTTTTTTTTTGCAATTTAAATTATTCTCTACGTTTACTGCTGTAATGAACAACAATATGATCATGCAATGATACAAGCAAAACGGGGGCATCTATTTTAACATCAAGTATTTTCTTTTAGCGATCGTTGCATATATTATAATATGCAGCACATATTATATTGGTATTATTTACATATCTCGTTTTACATTGGTGGAAAGCAATACATTTGGATATGTAATGAATTACAAATTAATGCAATGATGTAATCATTTGACATGGTCTGCATGAAGAACGCCTCGTTTTACATTTCTTTGTTTCTTTTATTATATTATTTCTATAACATTCATCAAAATGTTAATAACAAAACTGTGTCCCACTTCATTGTTACATAGTATGTTTGCGGAATTGAATCATTGAATATATATAACTTTATTTGAATTTAATGTTAGTGCTGTTTTCTTCTTAATAATGCATACATGAAGAAAATTTAAATCTCCTTGAACAATGAATTTTATTTAGGAAGATAAATTGGTACATAATCGAGTACGATAAAAAAAAAAGCCATTGCATTATAATGATATTATAAATACATTTATAATTTATGCTAATTTAACGTAAATTGATATAATCACAGTTTGATCCTAACTATCCACTCTGCCCCCTTCATAATAGTTTTAATATCCAGATTAAAAGTATTGTTCCAAAGTGTTTTTTTTATGCAGGTTTTATCTTATAAAATTTGCCATTTTACTTGTAGTTCAGAGTATGTAATACTAAAGTTAATATGTTTATTAGTAATGGTAGTAGTATACTAAATGACTGGAGCGTTCGCATGTGAGGTCAGCCGGAGTTCACGATTTGATGATGTAACTAAGAGAATGTTTCGAAACGGGGTCATCCTTTCACCCGACGATGTACTGCTACCACTACCTCTTCTAGTTAAGTAGGGGTAACCCATCAAAATGGCAACGAACTCTTCTTTTACTAACTATATATAGTTGTTCTTTTCTATTGCATCCTCAAATCATTTAGCAAACATTTCATAGTAACCCAATGCACGCACATGCACATACGCACGCACATTGAATACATTATGCTCGTTTTCTACATTATTGTTTGCTTTTTTTCTTTCTTATTATTATTTTTTTTTATATTTGGTTGCTTTTACACAATTTTGTATTTTTACCCTCTCTTATTGTTGTAAAAGGAAGTATTGCAATCAAATTTTTGAAATTTATTTTTACCGGAAATAGTTTTAGAGGCGTCCTAAGTATGAAACAATGGTTTTTGAGCGAGTGTCCCTGAAATATATCAAAAACAAAAGAAAACGCATGTAGCTCAAACTTCATTTTCTAGAAGATCCAACGATTGTCTTCTAACTTTGTATGTAGTCTACGCAGACGTTGTAATATCGTTTTTTTTTGGAAAATTTTATTATTGGATGTGTCTAGGGAGGCCTACGGTTATTATATGGTGCACTCATTATTTACGTAAATAAAATATGTTTGCCAGATACAAAAACTGAAATAAATCGGTAATCCGGAAGTGAGTCTTTAGGGAATCGGTATTTGAACTTTCGCAATTTTCTCGTAGGTTGGCTGATAGGAGAGGTCTTAAAGCACACTTACTGGTCGGGAACCTTTTGTGTCATCTCATATGAACTGGCAGGGAGGCTATAAAATGGCACAGCACTAACTGGAAGAGATTGCGGAGCAAAAGCAATCCAAGTTTTCTTGTATCTCTCTTCGGTAGAGACAACAGTGAGCTGCGGCTAAATGACCATTTCTCCTCAGGAAATACTTACTGAGGATCATTACTCATTTGGATCATTTCTTTGTAGAAAGCATGGCAAGAAGTGACTGAAACTCATCTAGACCTTCTTTATGAAACTGTGCGCGATTTTGTTCTAATTCGGTTCGTAAGATTTGGGGCTAGGATATTGGCATAGTAATTACCTCTTACCTCAGTCCTGGTGGATTTTTAATGATAAAGGCTTTGATGTGATATGAAACAATGGAAGAAGGCACGTGATTTAAGTGATCAGTGCAGTAAGAGAAACTCATGTTTCCTCCAATATTTTTTTTTTTAATCCAGATTTCTTCCAATTGGAAGATTATAAAATAATTGTTAAGAATTCCCTGCTGTTTTCATTTTCCTATTAAAATAATTATATAAAAATATGATCTTTTACACTTTTTTGTTATTATCATGCCCTTATAATTTGTTGACCAGAAAACATATATAAATTATGTTTGCTCTGCCGATTCATGTACACAACATTATTTTCTTGTTTGTTATGCTTCATACTCAGCTGTTCCTTTTAATACGCCGTTATGTTACTTACTTATATAATTCAATTAAGTAAATAGTATGAGTAAATCGGGGTTGCCTTAAATAATAAATTGCATAGTCATTTCAGTAGATAAACTGTAGCAATTATTTGGCAAGTAGCTTTCCTAGTCGTTCTCTCTTATATTTTTTGTTTTTATTTTATTTTATTTTTTCGTCTGAAATATGAGGTTGTCATTATGCTTTTGTGAATAGTAGTTATAATGTATAGTGACAATATAATTTTAGGGAAAAAGAGATATCTCTGTCGATTTTTTTTTTTATGTTCACATTTAAAATAGACACAGTCTACATATTCTAACTTGACAATACTTCGTTGGTGACAAAAGTTTTTAAACACTACTATTCTGTATAATACTTTTAGCCATAAATGCATACATATGTAAACAACACAACACACTCACCCTACATTCAGCGTGGGTGCTACTATACACTAACGACTTACTAACCTAAATTCACTATTTTTATTCTTTTAAAAAGTAGCACGCAACCTTTCACTGCATTACCATTGGTGAAGAAGTGAGTAGTAAGGGATTTTTAGCTCTAGCTAGGCTTTCATATCCATGTTTTGAATTAATGTTGCAACAGCAATTGTCTTTATTTTTAGTGTCTTGTTTTTTGTAAGATCATTTTTGAAATCCACCTTTACACTGCAAATTATTTTAGATGCTAAAGCATTCATTTGTTTATGATTGAATTCAATAACGAATTGAAAATCTTACATAAAGATTGATGTCCATTTTTCTTATTTACTGAATTATAGAAAGACCAAAATTTAATCAGGTGTAAGTCTCACACGATTTGAGCTCAAACCATTCTTTCTGCTATTCACGAATTCCAGTCTCTTTTGTTCAATCATAGATTGCATAGGAATTCCAATGAGTAGGGAAGTTCTTGGTTATCCCTAAGAGGTTACCAATAAAAAGGCATGCATATGGATAATTTGGTGTGAAATGTTCGTTCGACTTTTCTCATACTGCGATTAATAAAATTGAATTGATACATTTTCTTTGAAATTGCTACGTTTATAGACGTTTAGATGGGTTGGTCATAAAATCAATGGGTTTATGAGGTATCTGAATGGACATTGTGGCCGTGTCTGTCTTTGCAATAAAGCTTGTATCGACAGTTTAAATTTAAACTTTACTGCCACGTGCCACAAATTGCCCCTAAAAATAGTTTTTCTGGAAAAATCTCAGTCAAAAGTGATACGGCTTTAATTGTGCTTTTTTGTAATCCAAGTTTGAAGAAAATCGTTTTAGCCGTTTTCGAGGAAATTCCCGAAAGGTAAATTCTGTAAAAAAAATATCACTTCCGATTAGCTAGTGTTCTTCAAATTTGGAATTTTAGCAATGCTTTTACTGTAGGTAGTCAGTTTTTAAAATTGCATACGATTGCAATATTTTCTCTTACTACGAGTAAGAGAAAGTAAAAATTCTTTCGGGGAAATCGCGAAAAACTAAAAACAAAACATTCCATGAAGAGAAACTGGCGATTGACGAATTTTGGCTAAATTTTTCTGGTCCCTTGATATTAAATCCTGATATAAGTTGTATCTGTTTTCATTTTATACTGTTCACACTCAGTAAAAAGAAACTAGTAATAACTCATACATGATTGGGAGAAAGTAAAAATCACCTTGGTGTTTTAAGATGTTTTCTACAGAATTAAGTTTTCTTTGAATATGGAATTCTGAAACTGACGAATATCTAACCATTTTGGAAGTATAGTTGAGTCCGCATTATTGGGAAAGTATCGAATTTCCCCACTTTTTTAGATAGTTTTTCATGATGAGCGAAAGCTCAAAATTGGTTGATGACCACAAAATGAATCAACCTCACGCTGAATTAAAAATCTTTGATAATTGTCCATTTTGTTTTTACGTGATTGCTTAAAGCAAAGTTCCCGTTTGAGAGAAATGATAGAATCATTTGTGCTCTGCATATCGAGGCAGTGGGCAGGACTGTCACCTTGGTTCACAGTTTCTTCTACCATTTAAAATTTCTTTTAACCTGCCAAGAGATATGAGCGTCATTTCTTCAGGAATTTTTGCGTCCTGAGTGTCTGGCCAGTTTAAGAAAACTGACATGGACACCAAAATAGTCACACACTAAACAAAGAGCTTGCAGAGGAAACTAACATCTCTTGCTCATCTGTGTATCAATTCCCTAATTAACTTAAATTTATCTCTCCTTTATTATCTTGCTTTTCCAGTTCGCAGCATTCAGCAGCAAAAAAAAAATCTTTGCTGAAATAGGCTATTATTATTTATCTATGATAAATTAATAAATTTCTTACAATGAACTGGGTGGTTAAGCCCAATATGTTTCTTCGTATTTCAGATATGCTCAAACTTCGAGCCACCCAATAGTATTTAATATCTTTCTGTTAGAGTATGTTACAAAGAAAATATTTCATCCTTTCTACATTATAGGCAGGATATAAAATTATATTTATTAGCTTCTGATAGCTCTGTTTTAGTAAGCAAAAATCATATGTTTTATATTTTAAAAATTTTAGAAAAGTTGGTTACCATTAAAATTGAAATAATTTTGATTTCTAGTTTAAAACATAGACTTGGAAATGACTCGTCAACATGTTTATTATCCGTTAAAACAACAGAATATTTTGAGGGTAATTTCTTTTTGTTTTTAAATATTAAATTTCATGATGGTTATGTATTTATGTTGGGATATTTTGAAACTAGATATTCACTTTCATAATATGGAAGTTGGAGTGCTCTCTTAGAATAAGCGGTTTTGTTATTAATATTTACTCAATAAGTTTATTGTTAAGTAAATGATGTTCTGTGAAAAAATAAGTGAAAGTATATGTTATGTTTTGTAAACAACTAAAAACAAAATGCCACCTCAATGTATTCTTTACATGAACATCACTTTCAACAGAGAGCACTTTCTCCTTCTGTATTATATACAGTTTAAATCTGCATCTATTTATATCAAATTAATAATAAATTATAAAATTCAGTAACATATAATATCATTTATTTTATGACCTTTCTTTACTAAAAAAATTTGTGTTTATTTCCATTTTTTTCAGGCATATGTAAGACCAAAAGGAAATGCTGTACAAATCGCTAGGATTGCTGCCTTAACATTAGTTGCGGTCAGTTTTATACTTGGCTTCTTTATGGTCGCTTCGGCCTATATAACTGCTTCAGCCACCTGCTATCAAGAATATCCTGTACCTCCTCAGGTCAGATTTTTTTTTTATTTATTTATTTGTACGGCTTGTCACTTTACATATCAATAATGGAATTCATAAGTAATAAGACAAAACTACTTACAAAAAATTTATATGTCAAACGTAATTGAACATTATTGTATCTCTGTCTTTTTGAATTTCGGAAACTTCTAATAGTTAATATCATCTGTGCATTGTGTTATTTTATTTAGATCCAAAAATAGTAAGTATTGTGAATATTGGATATTGTTGCGGTCGGTTCCGCAGGACTGGAAAGTATTAGAGATATGTTTATTTTGTGGGGGGGGGGGGGCTGAGATCGTCTGGTGTTCCGCAGAGCTGGAAAGCATCAGAGATATTTTCCTTGATAGCCTGCTTCTTTGTATGGTCATCGACCGGTTTCGGGCGTTCGCCCATCATAAGGATGTTTTTTGTCAAACAGTGTGATAACATAGACTTGCACAGAGCAAATTTAGTTGATACCTGGTTTTTAAAAATGTTTTTGTTAGGACCTAATAGGTTAAGAGGGATGTTGGTACCTGATTGGGAAAACAGATGTTTCGGTCTTTAAAGGGGCATATTGTTCCCTCTAAAAATGGAAACATCCAACAAGTGGGGATGTATAACTTAAACTAAGTTTTTTGAAGGAGATTTATTTAATAATTAAATACCCATACTGCCTTACTATTCTGTTTATCTATTTATAACAGAACAAAAGAACACTGTGCCAGCAGTGGGCTGCTGTGAAATAGTCAGTCATTCAGCTCATATGTTATCATTTTTTGTCAGTAACTATTTAACAGTAGCCCACGGCAGACACAGTGTTCTTTCGAAATGTTATAAATAAATACATAAAACAATAGACAGTGGGGGTAATTAATTATCAAGTAAATCTCCTTCAAAAAACTTAGTTTAAGTTACACATCCCCACTTGTTGGATGTTTCCATTTTTAAAGGGAACAATATGCCCCTTTAAAGACCGTTTGACACTGTTCGACGAAAAACATCCCGATGATGGGCGAATGACCGAAATCGGTCGATGACCACAAAAAGAAGCAGGTATCACGGAAAATATTTCTGAACTGTGGTCCTTTTACGGCAGAGCCCTGTTCTAAATCATTAATATGGACTAATTTCACATTACCTTTTAGAACATTTATAATAAACCGGAAAGAAGGATACTTTACCCACTACTTTGAGAACTGTTACAGAGAGGGCATAAAACACAAAATGGTTCTACGTAAAACCTCTAGAGAAGATGTTAGTTTTCTCCATTACCATTTGTTGATGTAAATCCGATAATATGAAATCGCTGAAGAATATTCGATGTCACACTGCTGTCCATGTTTCATAAACACAGTGCTTCGGTTCTTAACTATCAGTTGATTTTTTTTTTTTTAAGAAAAGGTGTTCAATATTATTGCCATTATTACTGCATAAAAATTAATCATTTCATTTTCTCACAATGTTTTGAACGGCTAATTTGTAGCAGTGAAAACATTTGAATGAACAATGGGGAAAGCAGTAACTGATTTGTTTATTGTTATAATACACTTTAATGTGTGCAAGTTTTCTTTCTCATCCATTTTACTAATTTATTTATTTTTTTATGTTTATTCTATTTTTAAAGAATCCAGCTCTTAACTGGATCATTTTATTATCTTGCCGTTTTGTGAAAGTTCTTTCTTCTCTGTAAAACAGCCTTGTCATCATCAAGTTTCTACGATGGAAACAAGTGAAATTGTATCAAGTGATATATATATATATATATTTACTTATCTATATATATATATAATTTTATAAAGTGTAAACAATATTAATACTTATCTAAAGTTACTTTCAACTACTGATTTATTTAAAAGATATCCGATTAATTATACAATGAATAAGAAGCATAACACAATTTCCACACGATTTATGTCTTGCTACTTATAACGGAACTAAACGATCCTTAAAAAAAACTTCATAAATGGCTGAAGAACCGTTAAATATTGTCCGCAACAGTGTGAAAACCTGTTGTAAATTATTATGTGGGCTGCTTTTCTTATACTATCAATGTTCTTTCGGTTTATTTGTAAATTCATTGTATTTTTAATTTTAAAATTAGATTTAACTTAGTAATTATTTTTAAATTTAACTAATTCTTTTTGTTTGAAACAAACCTAAGGTGAAATTCAAATAAACATTCCACTAAATACTAGTAAGTGTTATACTTGAAATTAACGTGCACTTCAGACTTTCGAGTAATGTAAAAGAAAATTGTTTTGGGACGAAATCGATTACAACGAAGTTTATAATAGTATGCAGATAACAATATTTCTACATACAATTCACAACATTTCTATCATTTTCTAAAAATAATCTCAAAAAAAGAAATCCCAAATTATATTGTTTAATATACATTATTTTAATTAATATTTGACCTTATTATAACATCCGGTAATATGCAATATTTACATTTTTGTTGCATAATAAGGAACTGAATGCGCAATAACAAGCTTGTTCATTTACTACTAGTGGTACACTTTGCAAATCACCTTCACCGGAACCATCATTTCTGTACATAACAAAATGCAAATAAAATGTAGGTCCTGCAAAACAATTCCTTTTTTAATCTTTCACGCTTATTTACTGATTACAGAGCAGTTTTTGTCTTAACAACAATTTGAAATTGAAATATGCTATAATAAATTCGACCATAAAATTTTTAAAACAAACTAAGCAGGGGAAATGTGTTTTCATAGTGTAAAAACTATTAATTTTGTTTAGTGGTTGATGTTTGAATAGTTTTTATTTTATTCCTTTTAGTTTTCTTTATTTGTTTACAGAATTATTGTAAATGTTTTTCCACAAATGTGCTTGTTATAATTTTATACATATTGTAGAAAAAACGATGTTGAATAATCCAATACTAAGCTATGGTCGAGCAGAAAACATTGTACTTATAATTTAGAAGAGGATTTTTCTCTTTAATTTTCTTTTGTTTTGGTTCAGCACAGATGACAATTTTAAATGAAGTATATAAGGACTGTTTGGTGACCTTGACCGTAGAGAAAGTGTTACAGAACTTTTAAGATACATGATTATTTTTTTTTATATGATCTAGAGTTTCTTATTAACATACTTTTATTTTTTCCATTTGAAATGCATTCTCGCTAACTAACTGTGTAAATTTAAAAATTAAAAACAATAGATATATAATGTAAATGAAAATAATATCAAAAGCAGATTTTGTTGACAATCAGGGGGTTTTGAAAGTAAGCCTTAACAGATAGATATATCATGAAAATAAACAACTAAAAAACGACAATAACATACCCAAAGAAATGGTAAGCGAATCCTTTTTGTAAAAGTTCAATTTTTTTTTTTAGGTAAATTTACTGTAATTCAATTTTGAGTGATCGCTTCCAATTATCACTAAAGAAAAGATGAAAAATCTGGGAGGAAGCCTTCATTTTCATTGGCTGTTTTGCTATTAGTTTCTTTGTAATAGTGAAAATAATACTCAGCATAATAAGAGATACAACATATACGATATATCCCTTAAGCACAAATAGTTAAGTTGATTCCTAAGGCATTGATAAATCAACAGTTCGAAAATCTTTGCTGAAAACAGGACTTCCTTGATGTATCGGACATTAAACATCTTTCCAGAAGAAATAATAGATAGGAAAAGTTAAAATCTAGTCAAATTTATTATGAATAAAACCAGTTACTTTATTTGTTCATTTCTTTTTTTTTTAATGAGATGTTTTTAATGTGGTGTCTAAGCCTTTTCCACAATTTTCTCTGTGTTCTAGTAATATTTTCTAAGATGTTTTACTTGTCACTTGTTTTAACATGGTAAGTAACTACCAGATTTATTGTTTGACTATGCTGCTGTCAACTGTTATAAAAAATTATAATAATGGAAATCTAGGACAGTGAAATTCTTTTAATAGGAAACTTTTCCCATTATGCATACCTTCAGTATTGTTATTAAGGTGGTTTTTAGTTTCACTTGCATTAAAATATTGCGTTCAAGAATCAGATGATTTTTTTAGTGTAGGTTGCCTCTTAGATAATTAAAAACTATTTCAGATTTCGGTTGTATGTGCATACATTTTAGTATAGCTTCGCATTTTCCCTATACTTTTTATTTTAGCGTATTTTTGCAGTTCTAGCCGTTTTTCTTAGATGATAGATCATAAATACACATTCTCGACATTAAATAGCAGAATTTCACCAGAGAATTGGGATAACTTTATCATTGCGTTAGTATGGGATTTTATCCAACTTATCATGATTATTTTGTTGCTTCTGACCAGTTTCGGATTTTTATCCAACGTCATGAGAGTTAACTCCAACTTTGGGTTTCTGTTACGCCCCACACTGATTATCGGTAGATTATTGGTTGATTGGATAAGAATCCCAAATCTGTCAGAAGCAAAAAATAAGCATGCTAAGACGGATAAAATCCCAGTTGTTATCCAACATTCCGGACAGGCTCATATCCTATATATTTTATTGTTTTATTCATTACTTATCTTCATATAACATCTAAGTGTCGTGAAAAAGAGACGTATTTCTAAGCACACTGGGCTTATTTCAAATTTAAAACGTTATTATTCCTCACTTCTATATGTGCATAACCCGAAAAGCTTTTAAATATGGATATTCCTTTTTTTTTTTCAAATCTAAGTTGACTTACTTTTTAAATCTAAGTTAGTTATTATAAAGTTATAAATGTGTGTATGTTTGTTGCTGAAATATTATCACTTTGATATCCGTTAAGATCTGATAACAATTTTTTATAAATGTAGAACAGCAATATGATCAAAACAATAATTGTTAATAAATTATTTATAATTCAAAAGAGTGAAAGGAAAACAAAAAACCGGTTTTAGCTATTAGAAACCAGTTTAATCAAAAAATGATTCACAGAGGTATTTAGGTGGAGTTGCTTTCTGAAGTTAATTCTCGTTTTTGTTTATTTTGATTTGTACAACCGAAGTTACTTGTATAAATTGGTTTATAGTTTTTTAAACATTAGTTTTAATCAGATGTTTATTTATTTATTGTAATTATGGTTGGATGTGTAATTTTGTCTCTTTCTTATCTTTTGGATTGACTGCATCTTTTGAATTTGTTGAATAACTTGGATAAGTAGAGAATTAGTAGTATTATGATTTTATTTTCATTGAAAATTTGATTATAGTCATTTCACTTACCTCTAAAATATATTTCTTTAATTTTGTTTACAACTTTGAATTATTAGTTTGTATCATTATATGAACATACCTTGTTTCCTTCAAATAGGTTACTTTCTTTATTGCAAGGTAATTATTATTTTAATTTTTGTAGTATGTTTTTAGTTACTATCTTTTTCTACTTTACACACATTCAAACAAATTTTCTGCTTCCATTGATTTGGAAATGGTTAACTTCCGCTTCTTTCTTTCTGGAATTATTCAGGCACGCTTTACTTTTTTGTTTGTTTCCATGTATACTTTGAATGTAAAGTTTCTTTGGTCATTACCCATTTAATAAGTTCTTATAGGACTGGTTTCTGTTTCAGAGCTTTCCAGTTTGATTTTAAATACTAATTAATTAATCAATTTTAAACTAGAAAACCAGAAGTTGTTAAGAAATTATAGCTTTTTTTTCCTTTATTGCGTATTCCGGGCGATCCTATTCTTGAATTTCAGCGTTAAATGTCGTGTGGAAGATTAGATTAGGAAAATCACGCATAAAAATTCAGGTTATTTATCTCGCATAAAGAAATTTTCAGTCGAATATGTAACAAAAGATTTCAATAATTCAAATTTTAAATGAGCAATTGGCTCATTTGAACTTCCAAAAATTTGGTTCCAATTCTATTTTACATACATAATTTCAAAACCTGTTAATTTCCTATATTCTGGTGGGCTAGCTTGTAGTTATTATTACTTAACATTAATACACATTAAATGACTTGAAAAATTTATTAGAAACCGCATTAAAGATAATAATTTCCTATTTTTCTTTCGTTCAATACATGAAAACATTCTCGTTTACTACTGAGAATATAATACGAGTTTTTTATTAGTTCCGCTTTTTAACTGGCTTTTGAACCGAAGAATGGATTTGATTTTAAAAAAATAGTTAATCATTAAGGAAATGAAGCAATAATAAATTTTAGAAAATAAAACAAGTCGTAAATTATGCGTTAAAGCTTCTTTTGTTTAGTATTTCACAACCCACTTTAGTCTTTGATTTTCAACAGAGTGTCTGACAAATTGTCAGTACAGGGTGCCATGACTTTGTTGATTTATAGATTTTTATTTTAACATTTCTTTATATAAATGATCATAAAGTTGTTAGACCAGTTAGTTTCTCTAGTGCATTTTCAGTTTGAGTTAGGTTAACAATTTTCTGTAGTTTGATCATTATTTACTTTTTTATCTCCAAAGTCTACATTTTTTTTAAATCACTAATTTGCCGGAGATAGTTTTGAGTTATTGAATTGGTTCTAACAGTTATAACCTATTTCCAGCGTAATTCGATGCCCTACGATTAATAACTCAGGAGAGATCATATAGAAAGCTTAATATAGTAGTAAAGTTGATCATACAAATTCTAGGAGAATGGTTTAGCTGCACAACAAACCGATAATTACAACTTTCTTCCGGTATAAAACTAAATTAAAGTTCTACAATCTTTACAGAAGGATATTTATAAAGTTGGCTTCATGACAAGTCCTTTAATTTTTATGTAATTAAAGTAAGTAAACTCTTGCTTATTTTTATCAAGTAAATATTTATTTCCTGTTAACATTTTTAACTTAACATTTTTTGCAATAGAGAGTTTTGCTCGTAACTTACCCTATAGAAAACCTAATTTTAACAAATATTATATCCAAGTTGTGCATAGTAAGAACTCATCTTCCATTCTTGAATTGATTTCAAAGAAACTGATTTAATTGATTCACAAATTTGATCGCATTTATTTATTTATTTATTTGGACGAATGTTTATAAATTATCTGTAGGAATTGTAGAATATTCTTTTTGTTATAACATCAGGCTCCATTTTATAAACACTGTTTTAAACTATTCTTTGTAACTTGTATGTTACTATTCTCAAACTATACATAGCTATTTTGTGTTATTATTTTAGTTTGCAATTGTTACAAGGTCTTATAACAACTTGACTGAGGAAGTATTATAAAGAGAAAAAGGTGTAATTTAAATCTGAAACTGAAGGTCAACTTGTACATTAGAGTCACGACTAGGACTTTAGAGAGGCGCAAGGTTATTTTAGTTATACCTGCATAAATAAAAAGATCTGTATGCAATTCTTAAGCAAAACTTATTTATTTCATGCTAGAAAAAATAATAAACTTATTATTAAGTTAGAAAAGAGAAGAAGTCGTCATGAATTTAGTAGTATTTTAGTTGAGTACCGAATAGTATACAAATCTGAGTTAAGGGAAGGGATTAGCTCAGTGGTAGCGCGCTGGACAGCAACGCGGAGGTCCAGGGTTCGAATCCAGCTTGCTGCCCTTAGATTTACTCTTTCTAGGACAGCTCCGGTGATGGGCAGTATTCTGCAGCTAGATAACACTGCTCGGACGCCGGCAATGCATATCCCTTAAAAAAAAGAAAAAAAGATGTATAAGTTTGTTGATTCCAGCTTTGCCTCCTTCGCACAGCTCTGAAGATTTCCAGGTTTCTAAAATCACCTGGAAGCTAAATTCACTTGCTGCTTTGATGAATCTTAGATGACTAGAGAAGAGAAGGAGAAATTCTCTAGTCCTGGACAAGAGGCAATAATTTATTGGCCTAGTTTCTTTCCTCTTCTTTCTGATATTTTGAAGAATACATTGCTCAGTTGATATATTATACGTAAATTCTTGTTTTTAGATATATTTTGTTCCCGTCAGCTGAAGCAGTTGAGTCAACAATAATGCCTGCTTTCTCTTAATTCATGTTTTGGACAACTTGAAGCGAAAAATTAGTTTTTTTTTTTATATCAGGTGAAACTTTTTAACCACAAATTGCTTTGTCCTAATAAATAGTTAATCTGAGTTTGTATTTTTAACCAAATTAGAGGAAGTTGTTTAAATGATATAGTAAGATTGTAAACTGCTATAATAAGGAGGATGGTCTTGCATTATGTTATATTTTCATTGGAATACATGTTTTGAGGTCCCCTGACTATAAAAATTTTTTTTGAAAAAGGTCTCGGTTTCTTTACATTTATGAATGTAGAGGCGTGTGTAACGGCTAAAAAATAAAAAAAAATTAACAGAAACCTCGAGCTTTATTTCCGATTAAGAAATACCAGGAAATCTGACAGAAGTATCGTTAAAAATACTTCAACCGGAAGTGTAGTGAAATTTTACTGAATGGTTTTTGTGAGTTTCTCGCAATTTTCTTGAAAACGGCTCCAACGATTTTCTTATAAGTTTATATGTAGAGTCTGGATGGTCGTAAACACACTTCACCATTTATGTCTATCATTTTATTTAAAAAGTTTCTTTATGAAAGCTGATTCTAGAGAAGTGCTGTTGGGATGTGCTTAAACTTCTCTCTAAAGTTATCACAAAGTATAATAAATGTTTCGACCACCTTAGCAAAGCGCTTAGACTTAAAATGTATTGTAATAATTCGAAGTTTGAAGAGAATTTGTCAATTGGAAGTTACGAAATGGTGCAGTAAAAGAAAATCGTATGAGGTTTCGTATAAGAATTTTTGTTGTTCAGTTCTAAACCAGGTTTTATTTTTTCATAAATTAAATGAATAAAAGAATGTTTAGGAGAAAAAGACATTCTACATTGTTTACATTTGGCCTAATAATTAATTCAATATTTTTTCTTAATGTTTTTGAGCACAGTACAAGCAAAAGTCCGTTAGTGTTACAGCTAACAATTTCTAGGAATGTGTAGATTGTGCTGTGCACATAACACAGTCATGTTCTTGTCTATGTACTTGTACAAGTTTACTAACTGGACTGGATTGACTTACTTCACAACTGCAAGACGTTGACCCTAAAAAAAAAAATTATATTCTCCTCTGTTTTTATTACGAAAACTTTTTTCTTGTCTTAATGCGTTTCTCTCTCCTCACTTTTATTGTGAGCAAATACCATTTACTATTATGGGAAAAAAAGAACATAAAATTACATAAAGACTAAAGCATATATTTTTATAGAAATATGAAAGTTATTATACTTAATAGTAATTAAGTTAGTTACTAGTTATTTCTACAGGCTTGAAGCAACCATTATAATCATGATTTGTCAAATCTGATATATTTGATCACTTTGTTGAATTTAATCAATGGATAGCACGACGAACATTATTAGAAAGAAATTAATGAAGAAACAGTGTTATTATATCGTGGAAAATGCCAGATTTAATCAATCTTAACAAAATGCCTACATGTTCTGAACATGATTAGGTACTTTGGAAAATGTAGCTTATGGAGATCAGAAATTATATTATAATATTTTGTTTGTGGTGAAGAAAATAATAACCGATAATTTTGTTTGGAATTTCCTCTTTTCATCAGATTTGTTTTGAAGAACAGCTGAAAGAGAATAACAGCGTTAAAGGTCGCTGGTGAAGTAAAAGATGAAGAAGATGTATAAAAAATGTAAAACACAAACTGCAGTTGAATATGTTGTTATAAGTTAAAAATAATATCACTATCGCAATGCGACAGCTTATAGCACTAAGGGAAACTGAAGAAAAACGCTTCAACTTTCGTATCATTGAAAAGAGATACCTTGCGATACGTTTTTTACTATATGGTTTTTATGTTAATTTATTAAGAATTAATGTACAGTACATGCTAGGGGAAAAAAAAATTGTAAATGAATTTATAAAGTACTTACTTAGAGTATATTAGCATTTATTATATTAGTATAGTTAATCCGGGAGTATGTTTTCTCAGATGAATTTGATTGAATGTTTGTACTTTTCAAGATAGGCTTTGTTTATGCTGAATAATATTTAATAATAATTATAAATAAAATAAAAAAAGCATGATATTGCTTTCTGTTTCTCATGTATGAGGAATACTCCAAGTTATTTTTAGGTCTACATATGTATGTGTTTGTATATTTTTATAAACAGCATAACTTAAAAAGCGAAAACCAAACGAACGAGATGCATATTTATAATTCTCTGTTGATATAATTAGGGGTTACGATACTAGACGATCAATTCGGTCATATACTTAGTTCCAAGAAACGAAGTCCACTACTGATTTTTTTTTAGTTTTTTGTGAAAACAGTTTAAAATAATTTTCTTTTAATTTTACATACCATTTATACGTTTTTTTTTATCAATTTTATTGGCCACATTTATCAAGAAAATTGATTTTTAGGGATTCTCTTTGATAATCTGCTAAAGAGCCATTTCCGTTTATTATTCAGACTTAACCTGCATAACGTTATAAAGGCAATTAAATTCTCTTATGTACTAAAAATTCTTATTTTGATGATGAGAAATGTAGGGTGAAAGAGTAAAGTGAATGTTTCACATTGTTTTTGATAGCCATAAGGGGATGCCTTTCTATGCATAGTGATAATTCTGATATTACACGTATTATCGATATTCCTGAGTTTTAAAGTGATCATAGTAATTGTGAATATTAAAAAACCACCTTCAGTTAAATAGCTTATGTAATTACCTTACAAAACAGGTATTCTTGGATGCTTTTGGAGCATGTTAATTTCTTGCAAACATTCTAAAAGACATGCAATTATTATTGCATAAACGACGATAAATTTTATACCATTTCTGCATGTTAAATTAATGAACGAAATAAAGGGGTCAACAAAATTATAAAATTTTTATTTTTAATTAATAATGTTGTTAATAAACTAGTCCTGATAAAAATATTATTTTGGATTTTATTGCAAGATTTTTATTTTGATTTATTTTGGAAGTTAATGAAATGACCAAGACATTAAATTACTTTTTTTAGAATAGTTTTTTTTTCTACAATTGATATAAATAAATATATGTAACAATACAACACAAGTTGTCATACCAAAAGAAAGAAGTCATCTATTCTGAGAATCTTCAATTCCAATCAGTATTAATTTATATTTTGGAAAAGTCTTTAAAGCTAAGCTTATATGAGTATAGTTTTTCTTTGTCAGCATTCTCTCTTGAGCCAATATATTTCTTCGGCCACTAAACTTCTTTTTTTTTTTCGTTAATATTTTATGACTACCATTATTGTAGAGAAAGTTTATTAAAACCGGAAAGAAATTGTAACCTCATTATTTCTTTTATTTCTTTGTTATGGGTCATTAAACGCCCATTTTTCAGTAGTGAAGGTTTCTTTATTCGTTTTATATATGTATTATTGTTGATATATATAAATATATATAAAAAAAAATGTATTATATATATTTAAATATACATATAAAAACTATTGCTTCTCCTAAACTAAGTATCTAATCATCATTAATCTAATGGTCGGACGTTCGTTCTAAGTTTAGCCTGTTTAGGCTGTATGGACCATTGTGCTCCCCAATATTTATACTCAGGTCTTCTTCATGTCGAAATATTTGCATTACAAGTTCGACACAATAATATCTTCGACATATTTGAATAATCGTAACTTATTTAACTACAAAATGTTTCTGCTATAAGTACCATTCATGTAAATGTTTTCCTAAGGCGACAAAACTCGCAACACTGACAAATATCCTCCACAGCTCAATTTTCTTTTCAAGCATTATGTAAGTTTCAGCATGCCTGAGCATACCAAACTCTGGATTAACCTTGTATGCTCCTGTTCCATCGACATGAAGTTTAAGAGCCAACTTTTCATGTGAACCAGTTTTTAATGATAACTAATTGGGGTAAATAGTAGTTATCATCTGCTCCTGTAGGTGCCAGATCCCTTCGGCCACACCATCCCGCTTAGATGGATAATCGAAGCAGTTTTGGCTTGAGAATTTGGTGAACAGGAGACACCTAAGAAACTCATTGTCATTTCCCCTTGTGTTCTAAAAACCCCAAATTTCAAAAGATAAATTTTGAAAATGTATCATATTATACTTTGAAATCAGAGAAAATAATAAGTCGTTGCTCATTTAAAAAAAATGAGAATGTTATCTTGTGGATTTGAAATGAAGCGCCCTAAAGTGGAGTTGCTTATATTTATGTTAAAGCGTTTCTTTATTTTATATTTAGTTTTATAAAATAGAATATTACTTCAGTCAAGTGCCTTCTTTTGAAATTAAAAAAAAAAAAATCATTCCTGACAATCACCTAGCGTCTGAATCGTCAATGCATCCGAAATTTAGTCAGAGCCTACTGTAATACTAGAGTCTGCCAATGGCTAGTATCTCTTTTCTTACTCCTCATACCAAGATACGCTATAACCCCTCCCCCCTATTTACTTATTGTATAAATAATATATTGTTGTATACAAATGGTAAATTTCAAATAAAATATATTGTATGGATATCTTCAACTGTCATCTGTGGCTAAGTAGCAAAAAATTATAATTAATCTTTTCTTTTATTATAAAACAAAAGTAAAAGTTATGTTACTGTTATCGTGGTATTATTTAGAATAAGAAGTAGCAGTTCCGTTTTAAATTGTAGAACTTCTAAAGGAAAAAGCAAATAGGAAATTTCACATATAAATTATTACTGCACGTTGTTCATTATAGTAAGTTTTTTTTTTTACTTTAACTATGGATAAGTCACAATTTCTTCCAAGACTACTTTGGGAGTGTAAATTCAGATTTATGAGGGATGAGATAGTACACATTATTTAGTCACGAAAGCGGTGTCGAGGCAATCTGATAGATATTGATTTTTTTGTATAGTGTTCACAAATTATTTTCTTATTTTTGTCTTTAGTTTGAAAAGAATGAAGCAGAGGATCATTTATACTAACTTATCTATAATTTATAAATTTGTATTACCTGCCATTTTCCTAAGGAGCAGGAGGAGGTATATTCATAACTTTCAAAGAAATAGTTGTTTAAAAAAAAAAAATTAGATATCACTACCTTTTTTCAAAGAAGGAAGTTATTAATGTGCTTGGCAACGTCTCTTGGTCATTAAATGATAAACTACGTAACGCTTCAATGTTCGCGTAACACTTTAACCGGCCGGCCTCTCTTGGGCGTTTCCTTGATAAAGTAGTACAAATACTGTTTTGCATTTAATATACTTATGGATTAATTTCAGGTTTCAAGGTTCATATTTTCATAGTTACAGTGACATAAATAGAATTTGTTTTAAATGTCAAGTTAAATAATTATAATATTATTATTATTAAAATTATATAAAAAACAAAAATACATTGAAGGAAAGTATTGCTTTTATTTTAAGGATAATGCTTTTAATGATAATTTTAATTAAAGGCTGAAGTAATGTATCTATTTTATTATTATTTGGATCTGGCTTTTCTTTCTTGTATTTGCCATGTCTAATATGGTTAAGAATTTCTAAAAAATATAATTATAATTTCATTCTATAGTTTATGATGAAATATCTAAGAAACGTTCCAGTTTTTAGCATTAATACTAAAATTACTATTATCTATTATGTACTTTTTTATTTATTTTTAATGTTTTTGTTGTTGTTTTCTTTTTCCTTGCTTGTGTATAATCGTAATTATTAAAATAATCTTATGTTGAACTTAGATTATAATAATTATATAATTTTATGATGAGATAATCGTTCCTCAAGGTTGAACATAAGTAATTTGTGATGAGAAGTGGAATTTTGTTACAAGTTAGTTGATGTGAACAGATATCACACAATATTAATTATGCGTTGTTAGAGAAGTCATTGATATCTTTCTAATTAATCTGGATATGTTATTATTTAATGGTAGTATATCATGATCAGAGATGGAGTAAAAAACACAAACAATGCAATCTACTTAGTGAATCTTAAATTAATTTTTAAAATGACTAGTAGATGATTAATTATTTACATGAGGTATATAGTTGAAATGCTTTTATTTTGAAAAATTATTATTATATGAGTAAAATTTGAAATTTAAAGAAAATTTGTCATTTTATGTATAACTGCATTAAGGGGAGTAAGAGAAAGTTTTGCCTGTGTTTCACATCAGATTTGTGTGGGATGGTAGTTTACATTTAGGGGAAATACGTGCAATTCAGTTCCTTTAGAGATGACTAGGATATCTAATCGTAAGCTTGGAAAATAAAAACATGAAAAAACATAAAAAAAAAACGAGAATTTTCAATAATAGCTCCGATGTAAAAGTAAAATTCTTACTTTCTTCATAGTTTACTGATCGAGTCAAAAAATTATTATTATTATAAACGTACAATTTATAAAAATAAATTTAATAAAATTACTTTTATTGAACCTTTTTACTTCGGTTATCACTATTACATATTGAAACTATTTCATAAGTTTTTTGAAAATGTCAAAAATAAATGCAGATAATTCATATTAATGCATGCAAATAATTTATTATTTTAAAATATGAATGCACTAATTATTTGTTTTATTATTAAATTGGAAAGAAATTTTGTAATGTATTTTGAAAAACTCTTGATTTTTGACAAAAAAAAAATTACGTTCAATAATATAGTCGGCATGAACTTAAGTCCAGTCGTAATTTTTCAGGACATTCAAGTAGTTTGCTAAAACAAAGGCATTTTTTACTTTTTTTTTGAAGTTTATTTGAATCAACAAATTTTATTTTAATTAAAATTTTCTCTCATTTTTTTTTTTATCAAAATTACATTAATTTTTGATCAAGATTGCTTTGTTTTAATTTTTGCATAAGGTTATATCATGAAAATGAAGTTAGGAAAAAACTTATTATTAGATAAACATAATGCTAAATTATGTTATTCTTCAAAAATTTCAGGAAGGTGCTGAGGATAGGCCAACCTATCAACATCTTGTAGATCCTCTGGATTCTGAAGAAACTGCAGATAACAAGAGAGAAAGTGTACTTCCGCCAGCAGGTGAACATCAAGAACAACTTCCAGAACAACCTATACAATTGAAGCTACCCCTACAATTGGACTTTGATGAACTCGCTGGCGTAAGTAAAATTAACTTATATTTCATCAGAGTTTTTCCTGATTCTCTGCTTCATTGGTGATCAACGGCTCTCTCTCATCTTCAGGATATCTTCATAAACAGTGTAGTATACAAAATTGCAAAATCACTTTATACATTCTGTTTACACTGAGTGTCAATCATAAGTTTTTTGAAAATGTCAAAAATAAATGCAGATAATTCATATTAATGCATGCAAATAATTATTATTTTAAAATATGAATGCACTAATTATTTGTTTTATTATTAAATTGGAAAGAAATTTGTAATGTATTTTGAAAAACTCTTGATTTTTGACAAAAAAAAATATTATTGTCTTGAAAATATAACTTGTGCTTGATTTCACACTGTTTATCAGACATTGTGAAGATGGGTGTTTACCTGAGAAGGTGTTTACTCATCTTCACCCTCGATGACAACAAAATGAAGCATACTATTATGGAAAAAATCTCTTATGATGATTTCCAGCGTAGCGGTCTCAAACCTCCCGAATTATTCTATTAATATTTTACAGCCACAAACATTCCATGGTAAACACAAGAAACCAAACAAAAACAGACTTCACTAAAAAATCACTAATGTCTTTAAATATCGTTTAAATATTTCCACGGAATCAAAATTCAGTTTTCTCATAACTTTAATGTTCCATTCTCAATAAATTCGTTAACTATGCTCCTCTAAAAGAAAAAAATTGAAGAGTATGAAATAATAAAAAATCTTTTTCCCAAAGTTATTACAGTTTTGCTTACATTTATTGAGGAAAATTGATTTTATTGTAAATATAAATAACAGCTAAGTTAAGTTTGGGAATCTACTTTTGTTTTCTGAATACAAATTCTAAAATTCCGGTTGAATTTGTATTTTAATGGTTCACTCTTTAGTATTTATAACAATATTATTATTTTCAACTTTAACAGTTAAACATTGCACTCCTGGACAAAAAGAATTTTGTCCAACATATTGTTTATAAGCTTCTCGCAGTAATATTGTAAAAAGATTTCATTTCACCCTCCGTGTGAAAATTATTCTGCATTAGTTTTAATTTCTAACAGCTTTAATCAGTATTTAGATATATATTTAATTCATTAAATGTTGCAGTCTTTAATCGAAAAGAACCAGAGATCTAGAATGAATTGTGTAGTAGAGAAGAGAAGAGCTGAAGAAGTGATGGATCATCAACCTAAAACAGTAAGACTACCATTTGGAGTTAATCTTACAACTGATCCAAGATATGAACATGTTACCGGGGAAAGGATGGCCATATTTTGTGAATCTGGCAATGACCAGAGGTAAGTGGTACTTTAAGATGTATATGTGTAGGAATTTTCTTGGCGTACGAATTATAATAGCAGCTGTATTTTTTTGTAAATATGTGTTTGTTATCAGAATATTTCTTATTTCAGACATGTGCCGATGGAGCCACAGCCCCAGCAGCCAATGATGGTCCCTATTGCTGTACACCAAATTCAAGTACCAGTTCAAATGCCACAGAACGTTATGCCACACCATCCTAACGCTCTTCCATTCCATCATGGTAATACTTTACCCCTGCAACATGCAAATGTCATTCCAATTCCACAGCATACCAATGCTATACCTTTACAGCATCCAAATGCTATTCCACACCATGGTTTGCCAATGCATCCTATGCACCAACCACAACACCAACCGCAACATATTCCACCACAGTTCCTAACCCATATGCAACAGAAGGGACATTTCCAACCAGCTCAACAACATAACCAAAGAGCACAACAGATGATTCCTGAAGAACAGGCAAGTGTTTTTTTTGTAATTTAAAATCGTTAGCGATTCATTTAAAATTCTCAGTAAAATGAATTATGTTCTATTATCAACTTGAGCTTTAGAATCATGTCGTTTATCTTATTTATCAGGTGATTATACAAGAAGAAATCATCAGTCCTCTTTTCCAAGACTTTCAAGACCACAATATGGTATTAGAAACCCGAGATAGAGTTCCTGAAGAACATGTCATGTTACCAGAAGGCAGAGTACTTATGGCTGAAGGCCGAGCTATGCGCCATCCACAACAACCGATTGTAATAGCCAAAGAATTAGTACATGAAGTCGCTCCTGATGTACCATCGGATACAGTGAAACCACCTCCACCACCTCAGTTCCATCGTCTTCCAATTCATGTATCCGTGGAAACGCAAGAACAACATGTTGCCCGACAACAAGCTCAACAGGAAGCACAGCCAAGACCACACTGTAAGTGAAAGCATTTGTCATTATATATATTTATGATTATTGAATAATAATTACGGAAGGGTCCGCAATATTGGATAACATCTGAAATTTTATCTGTCGCAGCATGCATATTTCTGTTGTTCCTGACCGGTTTCGGATTTTCATTCATCGTCGACTAAAACTTACAAAGATCGCGTAAAGAGTTGACTTCAACTTAATATTTCTGTTATGTGCTACACTTCAACAAGCGACTAAAAAAGAAACGTAAAGTTGAAGTCAACTCTCTCTTCAAGATGTTGATAGTCTTAGTTTGGCGATGGATAAAAATCCTAAACCGGTCAGAAACATCAAAAATATGCATGCTACGACAGATAAAAGCCCAGGTATTATATATTATTACTTTGATTTATATTTTATATCAGAAAATTAATAAATCAATTTGGGAAAAATGTTACAAATTATTCCCCTTAATTTATTTTTGACAGTAAAAAATTTATTTCATTTTGAATTGCAGTTGTACAGCCAAGATCCGTGCGTAGTGTTGACTCAATATACGATCACCATCGTGATAAGAGGGTAAGAAGATGTGCCTGTGATTGTGCCTGTTAAATAAATTCATTTGTACCAATTTCATCATCTTTAACATATTTAATAATAATATAGTTCCCTAAAGAAATAATATTTTGTAAATAATGTGTAACCTTCCTTTTGAAAATGTCCAAAAAAAAAATTTTTTAAATGTTGTGTAACATTTCTCTCGTTTTCTTAAATTGTTGAATAAATAACATGCTTATATTGTACAAATAGCAAGAAAATTAAATACAATAAGACTTTTTATCGAGATAATTGTAGATAGGGATCGAGATTTTTCTCTTTTTTTTTTTTTTTTTTTTTTTGTAATTTTAGGTATAACTTTTACAATTAAAATATAAAAAAAAAATGTAAAAAGTTTGTTCTTCTAATTTTGTACTAATAAATTTCAATTTACCATAAAACAAATAATTATACGCCATAAGGACTTCAATGTTACAACAACAGATTAATTAACCAGTTTATTGTTTATATAAAAAATATTTCTCCTGCAAGATGTTTTTCAATCGCTATAAATTAATTCTTCACCTAAACATTTGTTTGAAATATTATTCAATAAAAAAAAAAACCTAATTTGATATGGTTTCGGATTTATAAATTGACCATATTTATTGGAATAATTCAAGTAATAACCAGATTATGTTCCTTTAGAGCCGCTTTTGTCCAGAAGTGCTAGCTGTTAAAATTTAGTTGTGGTGGTTGGTTCCGCAGAGCTGGAAAGCATCTGAGACACTTTCCGTGGTAGCCTGCTTCATTTTGTGGTCATCGACTGGTTTCGGGCATTCGCCCATCTTCAGGATGCGTTTGTCAGACAGTGTGATAACACAGACCTGTACAGAGCAAATTCAGAGTATATAAACTGAATTTTCTCTGTGCAGGTCTGTGTTATCACTGTCTGACAAACGCATGCTGAAGATGGGCGAACGCCCAAAACTGGTCGATGACCACAAAATGAAGCAGGCTACCACGGAAAATGTCTCTGATCTAAAATTTATTAACAAGAAGATTAAATGCTAGACAAAGATTGGTAAAATTCCAATAAAGAAAGGATTCCTTATATAGGCGGCTCTAAGACGGAGGAGTAATCTGAAAATGGTCATGTACATAGATCATGATAAAGTGATTAGGCCCGTCTTTAACTTAAGAAAGAAAAAAAAAAATCCATATTTTAACAAATTTATGGAGATTTTGAGTGGAAATCATGGATAATTTAACGATTATTCCGTGAACTGTTGAATCTAAATTCACCAATAAATGGTACTCTATAGAATGGCATCGACGCAGGAGAATCCACGATTTATAAACCCTACAACAGATGGTTTTCTGTTAATGGTTATTTGGTGTGTGTCCTGATTGGAACCTTATGGCCTTATGGGCCACTTTTTTTAAATTAAAAAATTACCGGAATTTCTCTCCTATCTTCTGAGCCACACATTTTTGTTGTTGTCTTTTTAGACGTTTTACCACCACATGATTAATCTTAGGAATTGTGGTCCAATTTTTTTGCTTGGCCTGTACATCTAATGCTTAATGTATTACTTCCTTTCGGGTTATGTAAAAACTGCATTTTTAGTTATCTATGACCGATTAAATCAATTATATACTTTTTAGAATAGTAATTTAAAGGCCCTTACGGTGTTTAAGAGCAGAACTCTAACAATAATATACTATGAATTGCAAAATTTTCTTCCTTAATTCCAAAACGCAGAAATAAGGAAGGTAGCGAGTAAGGCAAGGAGGGACACGACGATCAGGGCCCATCTAGAAACCAAGTCGGCCATCGAAAAGTAGAAGAGGACAGGTTGAGGTGGACGGGGCACTTAGTGCGAATGGATCCCAATCGAGCAGCAAGGACTACGTACGGGGCAAAGGTGGAAGGAAGGACGGAAAGAGGAAAGCCCAGACTGAGATGGGAGCACGGAGTCAGGGAAGCGTGCAGGAGAAGAGGGACAGATTGGAAGAAAAGAGAAGAATTAGCGCAATACAGACAGAGATGGAAGACGCTCTTTAATCAACCCCAAACACTGTGTAAACGGTAAAATGGGTATGATTATGATGATGAAAACCACAACAAATTTGCATATTAATCCAGTCATATTGAATTTCTTATCATTTGAAATGAGAAAGTATCCAAAAGGTTTCACAATTTGAAGCACTTTTTACATTCTCTTACTCCAAGAGCGAAGTATTACGATCGTGCCAGATTTTCGAAATTGAGTTTTCACCGGAAATACATATTTTGAGGTTCCCTGAGTCCAAAAAAGTAGTTTTTAGAAAATGGTATGTGTGTGTGTGTGTGTGTTTGTATGTGTGAACAGAATATCTCAAAAAAGCAAAGTCGCAGGAAGCTCAAATTTGGTATTCCATTTAGGCATTACCACCGCATCAGATACGTAGATTTCGGGCAACTTCTGCCAGAAGTGCGACTTCACTGAATGGTTTTTTTCAGTTTTTGTGATTTTCTCAAAAACGGCTCCAACGATTTTCTTTAAACTTCTTATCCTATCTGTGTAGATAGTTCACATATGAGTATACATAATGTACCTACCCCGGGAAAATTTATTTTTTGGGATCTCTGAGGGAACACTAGCGTTATGATGTCCTCTTACGTACCACTTCACTATAATATATGGAAAATCGAAAAACCAGAAGTAAGTTTTTACAGTAATGTTTTTTCAGTTTCCTGCTATTTTCTCTAAAGCGGCTCCAGCGATTTTTTTTAAACTAACTATGTGAACTATATATACAATGAGCTACAACTTTTATTTGAAAACTTTTTCTGGGTAGTCATTTAAGGAGGCTTTTGGGGGAGGGTTAGGGTTATGTTTTCCTCTAAAGTGCTATTTCAATTTATTTTATAATGGTGTCAACCAAATAACAAATAATCAAATATGTTGTTAAATATTATTATGTAAGTAACAAATAATTAAATATGATTTCAAGTTTGAAGAAAATCGGTTAATCGTAAGTACGTTACTACTTAACAGTTTTTTCAATTTTCTCCATAAAAACACCATAGAATTTCATTAAACTTGGTATACTAACTGTGAATATAGAGAGCTATCACTTTTGTTTGAAACTTTGCTCCGAGAAATATATTTAAAGAAGTTTGGGGGGAGGGAGGTTATGCTTTCCTCAAATAAGTCATTTTATTAGTTTAGATTCTTCCATTAATAGATAGATAATAACACTATTTTAAGAAGGTTTACAATACAAAACATAAATTTATAAGTATTATATAGCAATGGAATAGATCCGTCTGCTGGAGGTCGGTAATTACAAAATGTATCACTTTGGTATTGTAATAAAGAGAACAATGAAAATTATAATTTGGTAAAAAGAATAGAAATAAAATTAAATAAACACAATGAAATGAAAATTAAAAAAAAAGGGAACTGACAGCGACTTGATAAATAAATGAAAAAAAAGTGAATGAAAAGTTAGAGCAAAAAGTAAAATTATAAATGAAAAAAAGTGCAGAAGTATCAATTGCTGGAGTGGAAATTGAACTGTGGATAAGTTGTTGGCGATAAAACCAGGCATGATGGGCATATCTAGTAACGTGAATATCAGAGCTATCGAAAAGAGAAATAAGAATATTTTAGTAGGGTGCGTTGTCCAAAGTACAGGAGGCGAAGTTCTGACAGATTGAACATTCTGCCATAAAATGAACCACGTCCTCCTTGGCAGGAGAGTTAAGAACAGAGCGCAAGCTCTCTGTTAATACAAGGAACACAATTTAGATACAATAACTCTACCCTAATTTAAATAACGAACGCAACTCTTCCAACTTTAGTAAGCTAGTATTAGTGGAAACTAAATTGAAAGCTTCCATTAATACAAAACCGAAGAGAAACATTTATGAGTTTGAAAAATTTGTCAATTAAAATTTTGTTAACTGTAGTAAGAAAAAGTAGTGTGAGTGTTTCACAAGATTTTTTTTTAATATAAAATCCAACTAAATTTTAGGAGAATTATAATTACCATTGTTATTAAGTTAATGGGTGCCTGTATGTTGATGTTACTGTATGTAACACAGTGTATTTAAAAACTCTAGGTAACTTTTATTTTCTTGATAGAACTTATTTGAATGTTCTTTTTTAACATTACAAATATATATTCGTTTTTAAGAATACATTGCTTCTTATACATAAACAATTCTCAATGACTGCTTAGTATTTTCGTAACTGACTATTTTCTATAACTTTCATTCCTTTCTACACATTGAATAACACTTTTACCTGGTTGTCTAATTGTTACAGCATCTAACAAAACATTGAAATGAATTTTGAAGGGATTTTGTAGTAGCGAAGGAGCCACATTAAATATGACCTATTTTCATAGTGTATGTGTCTTTATGAAATATCTCTGAAGGATGGGGCAGGTAATGTGAAATGGAATCGAGAAGAGTAAACATCAAAATGTGTGAGATCTTGTCCGGATGGTTGTTACTTAACCAAGACCTTTTCATAACTATAATTAATAAAAAACACTCCAAGCTGCCCACTAATCTTTTGTAACAATCAAGAGTAGTTCTCCAAAAAATCCTTCTGCTTTTGTGTATCAATCATTTGAGATCTAGCTAGCCAATGTATGTCAATCAGAACTTGGGCAATAATAAATACAGGACTCCAGAGTTTATCATCGTCAAAGACATTGAAGTCCCTACTAAATGTATTTACCAGTCCTTACAGCTTAGTTCAAGCTGCAATTCAGCATCCTAAGTAAGACTATTAACGTACTTTCAACATTTTAGTTACCTGGGCAACACCAAGAGATATAAAAGCGGATCTCCGTATTCATGAGGCCCTTCAAGGAATCTTTTCGGAAACCGGAGCTCTTTTACGGCATTTCAAAATGACTAAAAATTTGACTATGACTTGCAGACAATAAATTTGGTTGGAAACAATAGATTTATGCATTGCTATTCGCTTAGATTTTCGCAGAACTACTCCAGTAAAGACATAGGGCCTAAGAAACGCCAGCAATGCATGGGCTGGTAGGAAGGAGCCAACACCTTGCAGGTTTTGCTGGGAAAATAAGAAATAGCAGGGCAAATGTTATATCAAATTTAAGGTCTTTTTTGGATGCGATCAATCCTTGGAGAAATATAAGAGAAAGTAAAAAAGGCCTTATCTTTAAGCTTCGTTCATCGTTTTGGGGACATCCATATCCCCTAAGAAGGGCGAGTACTTCAGGAGTTCGAAGATTGTTAGTATGATTCTGATAGCCGCTCTTAACATGACTTCTTAAAACAGTCTAAGCATACTGTAGCCAGGAGTATTCTGTTCCTTTCACAATGATAACGTCAAAATCTTTTCAATTTAAATGGAATATTCTGGTGAGTAAGGCAATAACAATTCAGAATTAAAGAAAAAAGTTGTATTTCACTTTCCTTCCTTAAAGCGCTATGTATTTTATAAAACAGGTAACTTCAGTGCAATCAAAGAAGTATAATAGATTAGTTTCTATTTACAATGGTATCTTGAGGTATTTACAAATTATAGGAACAACCGTTATTATAAGCACTCTAACTTAATGAACCCGTATTACAAGACTATATTTTTAATACTAAATTTAAAAACTTTTATAATTTATATTTTCTTATGAATAGAATATTTTTCTACCAAATCTATATTAGCTGTGGTGTTAAATATTATTATAAAATACTGTTGTCACTCTATTGTCTAAAGGCGGTAGTAATACTAAAATATTGATTGTAATAGCTTTTTTCTTCTATGACTTATTTAAAAAAGTAATCAATACTGCGGTCATATTGTCACAACCAATTCCGCTCGCCTGATTCGTTGATGATAAACATTCGTTCATAAGTTCTTCACAAATCACATCTGGTTCAATTCCAGCTGAAAGGTGTTCTCGCACAAAATGTACAGCTTGCTGTAAATTTAAAATATCAAATTAAATTTGTTAATTAAGTTAAACAGCTAAAATAGAAACCATCACAGATCTAATAAATAAGGAAGATTTCTTTTTTTTAAGAGATTTTACATCAATAAAGTTATACTGCTGCTGTTAATTTTGTATTATTCACAAAATATTAAAACATATATTTGGGTTTACTTGATTATATATATAAATATTTTTTCATGGTTATATATTTATATATATGATAGTAGAAAATTTATTATCATTCTTACTTCATTCGTAAGGACGTCCCAAATGCCATCGCATGCAAGCAGAATGAATTCCCACTTATCTGTTAACTTGTTTACTGTAACCTCAGGAAAAGCTGTTAGAAAATATAATACATTAATATAGAATAATAAAGAATATATAAGTAAAAGTATTCATCCAAAAGAAAGTGCCGTAAGAAATACAATACAAATATTTATTGAGGATTAAAGGAAATGCGGAAAAAGTGAATACATACACACACAAAATTACATTCATTTACAAATCTTTCAAACGTTTCAAGCAAGCACAAGTCTGAGTATGCATGGGTTAATTATATCTGACAAATGTTAATTGGTAAACAATAAAAACAGAATATAAAATTATTAATATCTCATATTAGATTCGATTATAAAGCTGTATCTTATAAAGATTCATCTAAAGGGAAACTTTTATTAATTATAAGTTATTACTTTATGATTCATAAAATTAATCAATATCCCATACAAAAAATTCAAATAAAAGTTACAGACTTTCTTTAAAACAACATCATTTAACACAAAACTAACCAGAAATTATTTGTTCTTGTGGTGTTTTATTTATATTCTGCTTGAAAGCATAGTCTCCAAGTGCTCGAGAAAGTGCAAGACTACCATTAACTCGATTATGCTCAATAAAACCACCAGCATGTTTAATTCTTTGGCTTTCTTCATTCTTATTTGGCTTATGATCGTACGAAAGAGGCACAACGGACCCGTCAACACATGCAATCGCTCGTGAATCTCCTGCATTACCCTGTAATTAAATGAAGATTATGATAACATTATATTTAAATAATTATAATAAAATACTCCTTAATTAATTAAAGAAATAACTGATGATCATATTTAATTTGTAGGGGGGGGTGAAGTTATTCGCGCCCGAGATTGTTCTCACGTGCCCCCTGGATATCCAACTAAACGAACAATATCAATAGCCAGCGCAGCCTAAGTTCTTTTATACTGGACCACGCGACGCAGAATGGCTGATCAGCCAATGTCACGGCCCAGGAAAAAAAATAGTTTTAGTTGTTGTGGTTGGATTGGTAGAGATGGAAAGCAGAGATTTTTTTCTCTTGCTTCATTCTGTGGTCATCAGGCGCTCACGCATCATCAAGAGTCTTGATAAACAATGTGATAACACAGGTTTGCACAGAACAAAATCAATTTGCACACTCGAATTTGTTATTATTATCAGGGTTGCTCGTTGAAAAATCAAAATCTGTAAACATAAATTAAATAGAAGAAAATTGGTGATATTACTAATGACATCAGCTAAGATTAATAGAAGTAATTCATTACGAACTGTATTAAAAGAAACAAATTTTTCAGTAAAAATTTATTTAGCCTAAAATTAGGACTATAAGTTAAATATTAGGTCAATACGATTTCACAAAGAACATCATGATACTAGAATTTCTCATACAAGTAGATCTGAAATATCAACATGTAATAAACAAATTAATCGAAATGGAAAAATATTAAATAAAGGGAATTTTGTGAATAGTTTACTTACGCAGTAAAGAACACCTTCACGTATTAATACAATTACAGCTGTAGTTCCGGACATATCATTACGTAGTTGTTTATCTTCCTTCATTATGTTATCCAAATCTAGGAAACCCTGTCAATAATATTTCATTAAGATTACTGATGAAATTAATTTTAATATATTCTATATCAATCTAAAAGTGACAGTTATCTCCGTAAAATCGTAAAAAAGAATTTTCTAGTTTGAAATTACTTCTAGAACTTATCTCTTATTTTACTCTTCAACTAACTGAATGAAAAGAAGGGCTTAACTCTAATTATGAAATAGTTACAATCATAAATTATCATTTTAAAGCAGAATTTAAAAGGCTTGTTAATACTATTTCTTGGGGTTTCGAACTGCTCTTGTCTTAATTGCGATATCTTACATAGTACTTGTAAAAAAGAATTACTTCTTTTTTGTTTTTAATAAGTGTACTTTTGAAACCGTTAATTAATTTTCATTTGCAACTCCCAAATTTTTATGGTACCTTAATTCTAAATCAAGGAAATACGCTGTTCGGAGACCGGCAGTGAACTGAGAAGGTTCCGGGCGTCAATGACTATAGATCTTGAAATTAAAAAAAAAAAGAAGAGGAAATACTCGAAACGTTTGCGTAATCAATATACTTTATCATCTTTGGCTATAAAATAAGTAAATAAATAAAATAATAAGAATTATAATTCTGGATGTTTAAATTATTTTCATAATAATGTTGAAAACTGGACGGTTGAGATGTAATTGAAAGATAAATGGAAAAATGTCTATTTTCTTTAAACGAAGAGCAGAGAAAAACTAATAAGCGATATATAATTATACTTAAAAAATTAAAAATATGAACAAGTGAATAATACTTCTGAGGTTAAATTACTTCAAGATAATTTACGATATTACTTCCTTTTTGAAAAATATCTAGGACTTCTTATTTGGATGTTAATGGTTCTTTAAGGTTCCTTATTTTAAATCTTACAGGATTCTACCTTTTTCTAATGCTAATTATCTTAGGACCCCAAATTTCAATATTTGTAATTTTTAACAATGAATATTTCTTTGGCATATTTTCATTCCACCTCGTTCTTTGTTATCTAATTTCAACTCTTTCTGCATGCCTTTTGCTCATAATCAAAGAATAAGTAAATATCAAATATTTATGGCTAGAAAAAACTCAATTGGTATTTTTGGATTTATGTAATTCTAAAGAAAATTAAAGTATTATCTACACTTATGCCAATTTCTAACTGTTGCAGACGTGCGGAAGTTTCTACTTAGGTATCTTTTTCTCCAAGCCATCTACGCTTTTAAGTTTTGAAAAAAATACACCGCAAATCACCTCAAAATTGTATAAACTCCCTCACAATTTGAAACCCAAAACAAGTTCATCTATTTTAAATGATACTTTAGATTAGATTAGTATATTTAAATAAGAATATGTTTTCAATACTAAAATTAATATTTTATTCTTGTTCGTAACATACTAAGACATAAAAAAGAAGAATTATTTGAACATACTAATTCAATAGCTGTTTTTATATCACCAGATCGATAGCACTCCTGACGAGTTATATATTTATAAAGATGTCTTCCTGTGAAGCTGGATACTCTTGATCCTAAAAAGATAAGATTTAAATTTTATTATTCAATTTTTAAAGGACAGATTTTATTACTATATCGTCACCATTACATCCTCTAATGTATACCTAAGAGGGTGCAATCAAGAACGTCCTTACTTATTAAAAAATAAATTAATAATACACTTACCTCCATGACCGTCAAAAACTCCAAAAAAAGATGCCTCAGGATCGTCAGGAAGGGCAAGAAGGACAATGTGGGAATCTTCCATATACATTCTCCAACCTTGCATGGAACTAGCGCCTGCAATGAGACTGTCATTTTTGCAAAATGTTGTCTCCTTTGCAGTTACAGGTTCTGACAGTGTCTGGCCCATTCAAATTTTCAGAACTCCTACTTAGCACGGGCTGAAGTACAAAATAATTGAAGATTAGTATTAAAACACTGTATAAAAAAATATTAATGACAAGCTTCGGTTTTCATTTCTGCATTTTCATTATTAAGCAAAGATGTTTCAGCTGAGAACAATTACAAAATAATATGGTGATGACAAGATTAGGACTATTTTATTGGCTGAAAAATTTCATTGTGCACTTCAAAGAGGCAATGTTATTGTTACTAGCTGCACAAATTAGACATTTATTTTAAGTAATGTAAGATTTGTGCAAACTTCCAGGACGAGAAAGAGGAACTTCGAAGTTCAGATGATGGCCTTATTCTTAATTTTTATAATTAAAATAGTTAATGTTGAAGAAATTAAAACTTTGTTTTTATCCATTTAAATAAACAAACTTTTAATGGATAGATTTTTTCTTGCACATCAATTGACTAATCAACTAGGATTATATGGTAATCGGCAAATAATATTAAAAAATTTAACTTTTATTGATTGCCGGGACTGATACCTCTTTGCTCTAAAGAAATGAATGTCAATAAGAACCGATTAAGTAAAACAGGAACAGAAAGTATGAACCTAAATTAAACTTACGCTACCGAATTTTGCCTCATCAATTTCAACGGTCATCCCCGGACCGCCCAAATTATTTCTATCTTAAAATAACGAAAATGCAAACTTCACGGTCTAAGTTGCTCCAATCAACAAGAATGCGGGAGGACACTTCAAATTCATTACAAATTATTTTTTGCCGGGGATGGTTCATTATCTATTAGCCAAAATGAAAAAATTCAAATATTTTAGAAATAGTCAATCTTGCTTTGCTGAAGAAGGTATTCTTTCTAATGGAATATGTAAAATTACACTTTATCGTACCACACTGGTTATTGTGACTATTTGCGGGCGGTCATATTGGCGGGTACAGCAACCTCCAAGCACATAAGGAAATAAAAGTGCATATACACAAAGGAATATAAAAGTTTTTGAAAAGTTGTTAGGATCAACTAATTATAGTTCCAATTAATATTACTAAAATTAATATCATTCACAAGGACTTACAAAATAATGACGACCCATCAAAATTCTTTTACCGCAAATCAACCTTAAGTTGAAGATGCCTTTTATTGCGCAGGATTTACATACTCCAAAACAACACATTAAACAGTGAACATCAAAACTTGCATTTTTACTACTTAGATAATAAGCTCCTAATGATAGTTAAACATTGCCGAAATGAAATTAACAGTATCGTTTTATTATATACAATAAACTTTTCTGTTTCTTCGTCCTGCTAGCGCAAATTAATATAAACATGATATTCTTTCTGCTAGATATTACCTTCCAACACTGTTTCAATCGATATTTGGGTTAAATCAATCTCATTTCATAGAGCTATAACTTTCCCAATGAAATACTAGCCCCCTAAAACATAAAATTACAAACGTATATTACATTTCAGTCCGTAATTCAGTTATTTCCTATCTTGCCTGTTGGTTCCTTTTCTGATAAAATACATGACAAAAATTTAAAATAAAACTAAAAATTTTTTAAAAAAGAGATACAATACTCAATATTTTGCGATTTTTTTATCAAATCATACTAAAAAAGCAATCGATCATAATAAAAAGCATTTATCTTTTTCCATATTCGAATATTTCTTACCTGGCTTTTGTTTCTGTACAAAAAAAAAAATACAGTAAATAAGTATTTCAAATTCTTGTCATCTCTCAGAAAATAGCATAAAACCTTTTTTATAGCACGAGTTTATACTTCCGAGTTTTGCAAATCGTATCGTTTTAGGATTTTTTAAATATTTGCTATGAAACACTCACATGACTTTCTCTTATGCCTCTCAATAAAATTAATATAAAGTGAGACAGGTGGTGGGGGAACAAGTGCCAAACTGCATAAGAGGCACGAAGAGAATGATTAATTGTAGACAAACTAATAATATTGAACAAACACATTTGAATTTTAACGTCTTAGATTATTCAGAGGCACCTAAAAACAAGTGTTCAAAACAATTTTACAAATAAAAGTGCATAGTATCTATGCAGCAAGTATTTCAAGTTTAAAGAAATCGTTTTCGAAAAAATTCCAAAATATTCAAAAACCTATTCTGTAAAATCGCACTTCCACTAAAGCGATTTTCTTCAAATTTGGAATTCGATCAATGCTTCTAATGTATTTTAATATTAAGTAGGTGGTAAAACCTTATTACCAAATCATTTCTGTGGTTTGGTTCTAAAAGGGTCAATGTCAATTTTTCAGGCAAATGAGTTATTGGACCTTACAAGTACTTTTCACTGAGTTCTATTTAATGCTATAGCAGCCAATGTCTAAGTCTATAGGACCTTACAAGTACTTTTCACTGAGTTCTATTTAATGCTATAACAGCCAATGTCTAAGTCTAACAATGTGAAAGATATATATATCGAAAGAGCCAAAGTTAAACAAGAATTTATCTTCAAAGATAATGAAAAAGGGCCAATGTCACAAAAAAAATACACGGTGGCATAATTAGTGTACATTAATCATCACTGACCTTAGTTAACATAGGAAAAAAAAACATTTCCTGGAATTCTTAGTTTTTTAGTACATCTCACAAAATAAAGTGTTACATTTTCAATATTCCTTTTAAAATATTTATAACAAAACCAGCTTTCTGACTGGTAACATACAGACCTCAAAATAATATGAATAATAGTCTTCAACAATTAAGTAAACTTGTTTGGAATATTGTAAAAAATTACTTTGGATCATGCTAAATATGGCACTTCATCGTACATCAGTGGCTCTGGCTGATTAAATCTCCTATATGTTTGGCATGGTAAATGGCGACAAATAATTTAAAAGACCAAGAAATATTTGGAGATCTTTATGACATGCAGGAAACGGCATTTCTTTAATCGCTAGTGTTTTCTCATTATCTACAGACATGCCTTGGGCACTGAAAATATGACCTAAATATTTTACCTGTTCCTGCCAAATTGATATTTTTCTTTATTAAATTTAAGATTCAATTTTCTGCTCTGTGAGAACTTTACTTGGACGACTATTAGTTATTCTTCTGTCGCTCCTCAAACAAGTAAGTCATCCAAGTAGGCTTCCTTGCCAAGAATATCATCAAATAATTCAGAACGCTCTTGATGCCACGTGGAAGCCACTTAAAGCAATAACGCCCAAATACAGTGTTAAAAGTGCAAAGTTTGTAGCTGTCTTCATCCAGTTTACCATTCAGAATCCTTTATTAGTATCTTCTTTTTTTTTATTGATAATTACAACTGCCTATTGTATTATATATATAGTTGTATTTTTTTTTTTTTTTTTTTAAGGCGTCTCAACATCTGTGGTCATTTGCGCCGGAACCTTCTCAGTGCACTGGGCCGGCCTCCGGACAGTGTTCTCCCGTTACAGACAAACGCTGTCCATCACCGGACAGTGAGCTGTAGGGGCTCCTAGGAAGAGAAAATCTAAGGTAGCACGGCTGGATTCGAACCGTGATCTCCGTGGAACCCGTAGCAACACGGAGATCACGGGTTCGAATCCAGCCGTGCTACCCTTAGATTTTCTCTTCCTAGGAGCCCCTACAGCTCACTGTCCGGTGATGGACAGTGTTGTCTGTACGGGAGAACACTGTCCGGAGGCCGACAGTGCACTGAGAAGGTTCCGGGCGCAAATGACCACAGATGTTGAGACGCCTTAAAAAAAAAAAAAAAAAAAAAAAAAAATACAACTGTGTATATAATACAATAGGCAAATATGATAATAGAAAATAAGGACATGTGCACATGTAAGGGACATTATTTAGTAATAATGTCCCTTCCCTTATTGTTTACGTAGGCAGTTTGCTATCGAAAAAGTAAGTCTCGCGGCCATAGGCGTTTCAGTCGGCGGGGAGGACTACCTGGAATGTGGGAAGAGGTCAATTGTAGGATGAGAGGGTTAGGATGAAGGAGGAGAGATTCATGGAATTTTTTGTAACGGGAAGCTATCATTTCTGTGATGAAAGGGATTTTTAGGTCGTTGTGAAAGGTCAGGTTGGATACGTAATATGGAGCTTGGGTGATTTTGTCGAGGATTTTGGATTGGAGGGACTGGATTCTTTTTGAATTGGTTCGCTTGGTTGAGCCCCAGACTTCAACCCCGTAAGTCCAAAATGGTCGTAAAATTGTTTTGTATATAAGTACTTTGTTGTCTAATGAGAGTTAGGAGCGTTTGTCTAGTAGCCTAAGAAGAAGTCTGTATCGAGTTTTATCTCTTTCGTTTAAGTCTAGTATGTGGTTCCACGTGAGTCTTTATCCAAGTACATACCTAGGCATTTCACGGTGTCTACAATAGCGATGGGAGTTTATTATAATATAGTTAGGGACAAGTTCCTCAGCGAAGTGTAAACGTTACATCGGTGCTTTTACTATCATTAATTTTAGTTTTCCATTGTTTGCACCATAGTTCTATTTTGTTTAAGTGATTTTGGACGTTGTGGGTGACGGATTGCGGATCTTAAGTTGAAAAATAGCGTGCACCACATAGGTTAAACTCTACTATAGGAATAGGGTAATGAGATCTGTAAATAGCTTGATTTAAGTTCCTAGGATCTAGGCAAATCCGTAGCTGACCATTCTTATTCTCAACAATAATCAAAGAGCTAACCCATGATATAGGAGTGGAAACTTTTTCCATAACACCAAGCTGCACCATTGACTCTAATTCTTTTGTAAAGAAGGTAATAATTTAAATGGGACTTTCCTGAGATGGTCAACTTTAGGAGAATCATGCTGATTAATAGATAAATGATATTTTCCAGGTAGACAACCCAGACCTGTAAAAATGTGTTGAAACTGATTAAATAGACAATTCAATTTTATATTCGAGTTTACAGTAAGTTGACTAGTAGACATACTGACTGACTTAGTTGTATCCTTGTGAATTAAAAAACTCGCTTTATAATACCAAGTTCATTTAAACTTGACAGGCCTAGCACAGTAGGGCAAGGATATCTGCTATTGTAAAGTTAATAAGTTTCTGTATTTTTGATTGTACAATTTATATTCACCCTTTAACTGCAATTTGACCAAGACTGGGCACCGAATTTCTGGTAAAAGACGTTACTTAAAAAATTTTACAGTTGAGTGGTTCAAGAAGTAAATTCAAACTGTCAAATATTTCTTTTGACATGTCATTGGCTTGACTGCCGGTATCCAAAAGACAATCACCAGATCTATTGTTAATTATAATTGGAAAAATCCAATTATTTTTAATATTATTATTGTCTTTCATAAGGCCTATAAATAATTCTTCAATTGGCTTTGTTAATAAATTTGTTTCGTTAGATGTGACATTGACATCTCTAACAAATTAAGTTTTGCACATCTTCTCATAGTATCTATGTTTACATTTTCTACATACAACACTGCGCTGGACATCTGTAACCGTCACTGGCTTACTATATCTATCATTACTGTCACTAAAATGTATTGTTTGAGAATTTCTAGACCTACATTTAGATCGAAAAGAACTAGCCTTATTTTTTTTTTAATTTAAACTCCAGGGGAGTATTGTGCCTACAAAAATATGCTCTTCTCCTTTATGCTTTTAACTGAGAGGCCTGAACCTGGGAAAGAACTAGAGCCATGTTGGTGGCTTTTTCCAAATCTAAATCGTCTTCAAGTAACAGACGTTCTCTTATAAATTGATACCTTGGATGAAGATTACATACAAAAATGAATTTTATAAGCCTATCTCTGAGTTCGCCGAAATTGCAAGTTTTACTTTTATTAATCAGGTTTGTAATAAAATCATCTAAAGTTTCATCAGACATTTGACTTCGAGTAAGAAAGATCTGACTTTTAATAGTGACATTTGATTTTGGAACAAAATATTCTTTAAATAACTTGATTAACTCATTATATGTAACCATATCCTCGTTTAAAATCAATGAATTAAAGATATGTAAACATTTATCACCTATAAAATGCAAAAATACAGCGACTTTTCTTTCATCAGACTCTTCTATGTAGCCACCGGCTTTCATAAAATGTTTAAAACTTTGATAGCATTTCTGCCAGTTCAAAGACATATTACCATTTAAACTTAAAGGGCTGATATTACCTGACAATCCGATCTTCTTGATAGACGTAGACATCTGAGGTGGTTTAACATCTAGACCCATTTTATTATTAATTGTAAACTTGAAAATTGTCAACAAAGAATTTAATCTAATTAAGTTCACAAGCAATTGTTTATACATACAAAGTCACAAGAAATTTTTTATATACACAAAATTTCCTTGAAAACGAAGCACACTTGAAGTTCATTAAAAAACAAAGAAATATATATCTGACCACCAAGTTTAGGATGGTGCTCTACAAATAACGACAGTCTTTAAGACACAATATTTATTATTAAGATTATAATAAGCGTGACACATTAACAGGCCAGAACACATTATATAATAGTGGAACCTTGTAGGCTCTAATAAGCCTATCACACACAAGTAAAAGGGCTCCATGAGCCACGATAGTAACATTCGAATTAGATGAGAATCCATCTTTAAATTCTTGCGCACTATTAACCACAAGAACGATTCGAGCCGGTGCGACTAGTGTAGGCTTCTTATAAATGTATTTACTAAACAAAACAATTTCTAAATTGAAACTAATTATATAATAAATACTTTTCAAAATACAGTTTACACAGACTACATTATTTGTTTTAAATTTGAATTCATACTATACTTATTGACGTTACCACAAGTTTCATAGCCTACTAATCCAAATCGTTTAGTGCTACAGCTCTCCTCTCCACATCTACGAGAGAATCCTTGACGCTTAAATCGGAAATGGTTTAGAGACCTTCTAGAGTGAGAGTTTAAAATTAAAATACAAAGAGTTAAGAGTTATCAAGCTATATGTGGGCATGCGAAGTGAAACCTGTATCATCAACTTGCTCGTTACGACATATTTTTGTAGTTGTAAATGTTACTAATAAAAAGAAAGAAAGAAAAATAAAATTCCAAAAAGGAAGAAAATTCGAAAACTAGCCGTTTAATATTTAAAATGTTTGCCTTATATTCCAAAAATATTAAATTATTTATTTAAAATTTATTACGCTCTTTGTAAAATTTTTACTGAGTAAACAAATATTGTAATCAGCTGAAAAACACTTGAGTTTCCGGGTTGAGGCTGTGTTTACTAGAAACTTACACCTTGAAACATCGGTTTTTAGCAAACCACAGGCGCGGTCTCAACCCGGAAACTCAAACGTTTTTCATGAAAATGACCGCGGGAACCTAAAAGATCATTTTATCAGCTGTTCTGAAATCCTACTATAGATGAATCTTCACCCGTTCTGCAATTTAATGTCTTTATCCAAAGGATGGAGCATTTAATTAGTGACATGTGAACTGAATACTGATCTAAATTCAGCGCCTAAGGATAGGTTCAATTTTTACTTTCACTTAGTTCTAATAAAAGGAAATATTGCGATAATGCAAAATTTCTAAAACTGAGTTTTCACCAGGAATTCATGTTTTGGGTTCTCCTAAAAACGACAGAAATGTTTTTAACGAATGGTCTTACTTATCACTTTTATTTTCTTTAAACTTGGAAGGTCTGCTGCATAAATAGAAATGTATCTTTTATTTAAAACATTTTCTGCAAATATTGTTTTTAAATTGTTCTGAGGAGTCTGAGATGTTAAAATTCAAATCTGTTTGTATTATTATTACTGGCGCTCTCTACAATGTAATCATTCTCTACCCGTTTCTGTTGGTAGCTTGGTACTTGTCCCCCCCACCACCTCAGCATTTATGTAGGGTAAATAACAAAATTTGAAGTTTTAAGAAAATTTGTCATTTTATATTTAACTGCATTTACAGGAGTAAGAGAAATTCATATATGTTATAAATACAATTTTTTTTATTGTTACCAATTGGAATATATACACCAAATATTTGAGCATTGAGTATAAATTTATTTTTTATTCTTATTATCAGAAACAAACATATTTTCGCTTCTTTTAACTGAATATATTAAAGAAATTATCTCTCAAATTTATGTGAAAATTAAAAAAATACTTTATCCTAAATAGGTAGAGAAGAAGAAGTTTATTAAATTCTTTTTATTCTCATTGAAGGACTTTTGAATGTACGTTTCCCCACTCTTGTTAGTACATGGCGGTTAATAAATATACTAGCCGGCGGTGTTACAAGTTAACATTGAAACCATTTCTTACGGCCTAATCTTCAAAAGTGAAAAAGTTTAAGATGAATATATTATGTCTTATACTGTTTACTAGATGTGGAGATTATATAGCCAATACGACCGAGGGCCGCTTAAGTGGATATCGATTGAAAAGTAGAAATAATCGTAATTTTATCGGTTTCAGTGGTATACCCTATGCCAAAGCTCCAGTGGGAAAACTCAGATTTCAGGTGATTTAAATTTTCCACAAGTTTAAAATTAACCATTATTTATTTAGCATTACTTATTACGTTTAAGATAAATATAAAAAAGTCAGGTCCACTTTTTGTTAAATCTTACGAAATCATTATTGGAATATTATAAATTTATTGAATGAAATATTAACCTTAACCCTGTAATCTGGATTTTAATTATTTTATAGGGTGAATCTGACATTGAATATGATTTTTATATATTCATATCTAATTATTTTACTCTAAATTCTTCAATGATTAATTGAAAAAAATCTGGTATGATGATTTTCTCTTAATGCAATTTACATTATTATAATTGACTAATCCTAATGTATAATTCTTATTAGATGTTTAACTGCCTTCAATTTACATGAAAGGGTGAATCTTATAAAGTGACTTGCTTGAGGAAAGCATAACCCGCCCTTCATTGATGAATTTTCTAGAAAAACTTTACAAACAGAAGTGATAGAGTATGTATAGTTAATAAATCAAGTTTAAAGAAACTCGTCTACGTATTTATGAAGAAAATCGCTGAAAACTGAAAAAAACTGTTCAGTAAATTTGCACTCCCGGTCAGCTGAATTTCTTCGAAATTGGGATTTTGACATCACATTTCATTGTAATTAATATTAAGTAGATGATAGAATTATTGTATCATAAACTAAAGTAGCACTTTAAAGGAAAACATACCTTCCTCCATCCTTAAATGAATTTTCTCGGAGAAATGTTTCAAATAAAAGTTCTTTTAGATCTTTTTATATGTCTAATTAAAAATCAAATTTTAAAGTAAATCATTGGAACCATTTTGAGAAATTCGCAATAACCCATTTAGTAATGTAGTAGTACCATTGGATAGAGCGCAATACTTTCTCTTACAGCACTAAGAGGAAGTAATAACTTACAATTCTCTCCGACAAATTTTCTTCAAACTTGGAATTTTTATTAAATCTTAGTTGCTCTCATGTTATAAAGATGGAAGATCATTTCCAGATTTAAAGGAAATCGGGAGAAATTCGTTAAAAAATGGAAAAATTGTTCGGTAAACTTGCGATGCGCGCTTGAATGGATTTTTTTTTTACCGAAACTTACATGTAGGATTTCCTAGTGATACCTGAACGGAATATCAAATCTGTGCTCGCTGCGATTTTTATTACTTTCTCTTATTCCTAGTAAGAAGAAGTATTGAAATCGTGCCAGACTTTCAAAATTGAGTTTTCACAATGAAATACTTGTTTTGGAGTCCAATCTCAAAAACGAAAAGTCGCAGGAAGATCAAACTTGGTATTCCATTTAGGTATTTACACTCCTTCAGGCACGAAGATTTCGGACAGAATCCTTCAACCAGAAGTGCAGCTTTAATGATTTTCTTTTTTTCAGTTTTTTTGTAATTCGGGTCAAAAATGGCTCAAACGATTTTCTTTAAACTTCATAGACTATCTATACACACACACAAATACTTAACAGTTTTATTTAAAACATTTTCCCAGGAAAAATGGATTTTGAAGGTCCTGGGGTTAAGAGGTGTTATGTTTTCTTCTAAAGTACCACTTCAGTAAAATATATGGTATTACGAGCTATATAATTTTAATAGCATGGGGTGCATTGATAGAATTCCAAATTTGAAGAATACAGTTAACCAGATGTGCGACTTTATAGAATAGGTTTTTGGGTTTTTTGGAATTTCTCGAAAACAATTGCTACGATTTTCTTTAAACTTGCTTCGCTACGAGAACGTATTACCTTTGTTTGTTACATTTTTCCAAAAAAAAAAAAATATTTTGTTCATGGTGTTAATTTTAAATTTTATATGTAAGTAGTTGGTTCAGGGTTTTTAGAGCGCTCTATTGGACCACAATATAATGATCACTTGTCTTCCTGCCAAAATGTAGGTTGGTATTTATCCTCCATCGCCTCGATATTTGTTAGGACAAATATAAAATTTGAGTTTAAAGAAAATTTGTCATTTTAATACAATTGTATTAAAAGACGTAGGCAGAATAAAGAGGATTATTAGAAGAAAATATAAAAGAGGAAAGATTACCAAAAAAAAATTATGGATTGGATACCACCTGAAGAAGGAATCTTATTTTTTTTTTTTTTGAAATTTTTTTAAAAAAAGGTCTTTTTTAGAATTCACACGTACTTGTTGTCTATATTAATAATTGTACTAATTTTTTATCGTTTACTTTTAACAAGCAAAAAATTAATTATTTTTTATTTACAATAATGAATGATTTCGTAAATAGAGAACTAACTCATCTTTTTAAAATACAGGAAGATTTATTGACCGGTAAATTTCGTATCCGATATGCCGTGCGAAGATCATATACTTAGTCGTCCATTTTCAAATATAGCTTCAGTTCAGTTCCTAATCCTTTTTTTTTTTTTAGATAAATTTCTTCATAATAATTTACGTTCATTCAAGAAACTTTATTAGATGAAGGTTAAAAATGATACCTAACAAGTGTTTTTATGTACTCTTGATTTTTTATTTATTTGAACTCTCATTAAAAAAGTACATGTAAAGGTTAATGAATTAAATGTAGTAAGTTTAGTATTTTTTTTTTTTGCAGATGTTTCATAATTATTAAATCATCTTTACTGCTCAGAAACTATAAAAATATTCTTTTATTTTTCTTTAATTCATTACACATGATCTGCAAAAAACTGATGTAGATTCTTTTAACACCATCCTGACAAAAGTTCCGATAAAGGGGGGAGATTAGATGAAGTGATCGCGCACTGGACTAACAACGCAGAAGTCCCAGCTTCCAGTCTTGCAGTATAGCCCTTAGATTTTCTATTCCCAGGAGCCTCCACAGCACACTGGCTGGTGAAGTCTGTAATAAGAGAATTCTGCCCGGAGTAGACTTGGAAATTTGGGGTAGCTATATGGGAGTTGTTACTCCTCAGAAACAATTAAAAAAAAAAGTCACGATAATGAAATTGTAGTAGGATATTTAGTTAGTTAATTATTAAGAATAAAAGGGAAGTGGTTAGCGTACTGGACTCCCACGCGGAGATCCCGGGTTCGAGTCCAGCTTGCTGCCCTTAGATTTTTTCTTCCTAGGAGCCTCCACAGCTCACTGTCCAGTGACGGACAGTGTTGTCTATAAAGAGAGAACACCGGAGGCCAGCAGTGCACTGAGAAGGCTCCGGGCGCCAATGACCAATAGATGTGACACGCTTTCAATAAAAAAAGAAAAAAAAAAGAATAAACCTTCCCAAAATTAGTAGAATGCAATTTATTGTAAATGTTTGTCTCTATAGCTTCAGTCACGTAATCGTGTCAAATTTTCGATATCGAGTTTTCACCGGAAATTTACGTTTTGAGGTCCCATGCGTCCAAATAGTGGTTTTTAGAAAAAGGTCTGTGTGTGTGTGTTTGTGTATGTATGAGAACACACAGCTCAAACACGAAAAATTGCAGAAAATTCAAACTTTGGAAAATTTCATTTGGTTATTACTGTGGGATCCGACGGGAAGTTTTCTGTCAAAATTCTTCTACCGAAAGTGCCAACTTACTGAAGGGATTTTTCGTTTTTACAATTTTTCTCAAAAACGACTTCAACAATTTTCTTTAAAATTGTCATACAAAGAGCTACAACTTTTATTTGAGACGTGTCTCTGGGAAAATTCATTTACGAAACTTTTGGGGGAGGGGTAGGGTTATGTTTTCGTCTAGAGTGCTATTTAGTTTATTTTATAATTGTATCGTCTAAATAACATTTCTTGGAATGAAATATGCTGTTAATATTCCCAGTTTGAATGAAATCGGTTTACCGGTAGTGCGTTTCTATTGAATAGTTTTTTCAGTTTTCTGAGATTTTCTTGAAAACAGATTCAAAATAATTTTCTTAAACTTAGGTTGTCGACTAAACTGCAATGACCTATAACTTTCATTTGAAAATTCATTTTTTGGAGAGCTGTGAAATTATGTTTTCCTCTTATGCAATTTCTATCGTCTTCTTAATATATTAATCAGAATTAAATATGTTATTCTGAGTTTGAAGAAAATCGGTTAACCGGAAGTGAGTTTTTACTAAAGTTATTTCAGTTTTCTAAAACTTTATCCCTAAAAATACTGACAGATTTCATTAAATCTGTTTAACTAACTTTGAATACAGAGCCTATCACTTTTAATGGGAATTTTTTGTACGAGTAAGTTCATTTAAAGACGTTCTGAGGGAGGGAGAGTTTATGGTTTCCTGAAAAAAAAATTTTATTTAGTTTAGATTCTCTTAAAATTGAAACAAGCAAATATTTATCACAAATTATAAGTTTGAAGAAAATTTGTCACTCAAATCTGTGTAAAACTCCAGTAAGAGAAAGTTTTGTGAGTGTTTCACACCAAATTTTTATTAATAAATTGATGTTAACAAATATAGGAGCAAATCCTTTCTCGTGAGAGCTCCACTCAAATTTCTCTTTCCGAAGAAATGAACTAAGTAAACAGCTTTTGCTACTTTCATCAGAGATTGTTTTGGATCTCTCTTCAGTGTCTTATCTTATAAAAATATGAAATACATTGTCAAAATGAGAAACATGATAAAATACTTTGTAACTAAACACATTACTCTTTCCTAATGATAAACTCGCACAGGCACTCACTTCATAATGTGATAAAGGCACGATAATCCAGGACTGCTACCTTGCAGCATCTTTGACTGAGGACAGAGAAGGGCATGCTCAGTTTTCCTTAAGAGTTCAGTCTCACAACAGGATTAGAACAAGACAAACCGATTTCTTGCTTTCTGAAACTTCACGAGTATAGGAAAAAACGTAGTCGCACAACTTATATCGCTGTGTAAACTTACTGCCCACATTGCATAAAAGATATAAGATGGCTAATTATGATGATAACATTAATCATTTAATTTTCTACTCACTATTATTAAAAATTTGGTATCAAAAATTTATGTATGTTGGAATTTTTAATAAATAATTCGTTCCCTAATTTATAATATTCCATCTAAATCAAATTTTGAGATTCCACATAGTCCTACTAACTAATATAAACCAAAGAAAATCAAATTTGTTTACAAAATTAACTTTAGAGGTTTGGATAACTTTATAAAAACAGCTGCAAAAGCATTTCTTAAAATAAGAATATATACCACACATTATGTAAATCTTAATACTTTGACACATTTTCGTGGATAAATTGTTCTTTGGTAGTTTTGGAGTAGCTGAGACGAGACATTTAGATCCTATCTAATTGTCATTTGGTAGCTGGGGCAATTAAGGGTAACTAGCATGCAGTAAAAGTTCCGATTTTCAAGACAAATGGCTAATTAGAAAACATTGAGTATTGCAATAGAGATGAGAGTGTACCACACAGAGTTTGTTTTATTTAATTGGCTTTATCATTCCGAGTGAATGTGAGTTTTGAACAAAAAAAATGGCCTACTTTTAAATAACAAGGGCTCCGTACAGGTGATAAGATTCGCACATATTTTCCTTAAAAGCACCGAAATTTTGTCCTTCACAAGATACATTTTTCTAGGTTAGAACACACTAACCTAAAAAAACAAAACAAGATACATATATCTAATAACATGGTGAATATCAAGATAATTTTCTTTTATTTTTTACTTTGTCCCAAGTAACTTACTTTCTATTAAGTTTTATATTTTTGAAAAGCAAGGTTAAATTAAAAAAAAAAAAAAGTTTAAATTTAATACTTAATACCACTAAATTTAATAAACCATGGAAAAAATTGGAATTTAGATCATGTATAATAATAACATTTAGTTACTAATAAAGAAATAATCGACATACTGACATCATCAGTAAATTCTTCTTTAAATTAACATTATAAATAATCACATAAATCGTGTTGAAATTTTACATATTACATCAGCGTATTTTATAAGTTACAACTTAGAATAGACATCATAATTGTTTATTATTCTGATAATGAAATTTCTGGCTAACAATCAATGTCATAGTAAATGACATTGCTAGTTTTGTCACTTCCTCTATTTACCTTTGTTAGCTTTAAAGGAAAGTTGATTATTATTTTGATGCTAAGTATGTGAATATTGTTTCTGATCTAAGAATGTGATATACATTGTAAATAGTTAAATGGAAACATTCACACGACTTTCTTTTCTTACTGCGGTAATTATAAGTTTCATATATGAAAAATGTTCTCCATATTTCAAATATTTACCAAATATTTCGTTGCCTTAAATTATACAGGGTGACAATTTTAATATGCACCACCCACTTTGTCTTGGAAAGTACCCTAGATAGAAAAAAATTCCAAATGATACCCTATTTAATTTTTTCAAAGATGCCAAATAAGTGATCAATTATTTATTTTCTTTTAAGCTGCGCAAATCAGAAATTTCGAAACCAACTTTCTTATTTTAAACTTGATAACGTCTTTTTTTTTCCGAATTCTAAAAGTAGCTTTTTTTTTATGAAAAAATGGTTATTGAACAAGAAAAATTGTTATATATTAACCGATATAAGCAATTTTGAATGTAGAGAAATTCGCGGCGTTCTGGTTGCTATTATTCCATAATGCTTTTGAGTTTATAGTGAAATAAAGCAAAACCATATTTTATGGCGTGTTGAATATAAAATATACGAATATGAATGATTGAATAAGTGGCATTTCCGAATATAGACAGATGAAAATCCAGATATTACATAACGGACATGGAGTCCGATATTTTCGTTAAATGTGTGGTGCTGCTTAAGAGGCGATAAACTTCTAGAACCACAGTATTACGCAGATTAAATAATAATTTCTTAAGTGAAGTTTTCCTAGGTCTGCTTGAAATTGTTCCTGCGGCAAAAGATGTACAATCAGCATGATGCATGTCCAGTTATATGCGAGGATAATAAGACGTTATCTAGATCGTACTTATCTTACCAGTGTAAATGGATTGGCACGCATCCTATTCAGCGGCTCCATAAATCTGACGCTGCTAAATTACTTCCTCAAGTGATACCTAAAAAATAAAGTTTATAATAACTTAAACACTGTCAACACTATAGAACTAAAAGAAAGAATTTTTGAGGCCTGCGAAGATTCTGTAATGAGTGCAGTCAATGTAAATTGGACAATAAAAACGGCGTGTTTGTGCTTATTTAATAATAGTGACTCATTTTGAACAATTGATGTGAATTTGTGAATTCCACAGGCCAGTACGCGTCGGGTACTAATGAGCGTGACCACTCGATACATCTCTATGGAGCGAAAATGTGGGCAGATGCGCTAAATAAGGAGACGTATAGGAAAAGGGTAGCCAGGGTACAGAGGCTGGGTGCATTAACCCATTGTCTCTGCCTGACTGGTGTCGAAAATTGTCTCTGCATACCGCACTGTATCAGAACCTGCAATTATAGTTATAGCCGGAGTAATCCCCATTGCATTCCTCGCAGGGGAACGTAAGAGATTGTACGGCAGGAGAGCGGAAGGGAGAAAAGAAATTCTCTTTAGGAAAGAGAGAAATAGAACCTTCCGGAACTGGCAGACCTCCTGGGAGGACGATCAGTAGGGCGATGGTCTTTGCCAGGCTAATCAAGAGAGTTGAGGAATGTCAAATGATACGAAGTTTAAAGAAACTGCTAAAGTCTTCGAGGAAATCATGGAAAACAGTTTAGGAAATTCGCACTTCCGGTCAACTGATTTTCTGCAAACTCGGAATTTATCAACTTGTAAATTCTCATTAATGTTACGGTAAACCGTAGAATATACTGAAATGGCACTTTAGAGAAAAATCTACCCGCGAACCCGTTAAAATAAATTAGCTAAGAAAAAAGTTCCAATAAAACAGCTGGGTCCTAAATCAAATTTAACTAAACTCTCTGATATTAACGAGAAAGTTACGGACCACTAAAAAAAAACCATTAGAATTCGTACTTCCAGTTCATCACTTTTTTCAACTTGTGCAATTTCAGGAGCGCATTTAATTCTTATTAACATTATACAATAGGTAAAAGACCAATGCAATAATTGGCACTTTATGGGGAAGGGCATCGTCCTTTCCCTAGAACCCCTCTAAGATGAATTTCACACAAAAATGTTTCTAACAAAATTGAGGTATCTATATTACGCATATATGAAGTTTAAAGAAACTCCTTGGAGCCATATTCGAGAAAATCACAACAACAAAATTATCTGATGTGAAACCCCAATACGACTTTCACTTACTCCTCTAAATATAGTTTATACATTATATATAGTTTGACAAATATATAGTTTCTTTAAAATTTTGCTCATTTGTCCCAGTTCAAATATACCGGGTGGGGAGGACAAGTGCCAAACTACCGAGGCATGTAGAAGAAAATGATTATGTTATAAAGAGGAAATCACAATTATAGGTGTAATAATTAAATCTCAAATTACATTATATGGAACAAAAATCTCTGAAACTTTCCAGCTCTACGGAACCAGCCACAATAATATATGAACAAATACAATCGACCTTTAACGTGTCAGATTCATCAAAACCATCTAACAACAATATTTCAGAAAAATAATTCAGATAAAAGTGATAGATTTATATCTATAAAATATTGAAAGTTTAAATAAAATCGTTACAATCAAAAAAAAAAAAAAACAACTCAAAAACCTATTGTAGTGGAAGAAAGAAATGAAAGAAAATGATACTTTTGAAAAATAGTTTAGAATATTTTATAGTTTGAAAAATAGAATTTTGTTAAAATTTTAAATGTATCTTAGTGCAGTGAAAAGATATCTTGGGCCATTTTGGAACAAATATCTAATTTAAGATCATTATAAGGTACTATAATTTAAGGTCATTATAAGGTACTATAATTTAAGGTCATTGCTATAAAGAGACAAAGGCTCAAGAATCCGTTAAATTAATACAGTGCCACTTGGCCAACTGTTTTGTAAGAGAAGGCATTCTGTCGGACAGTCTGCAGTCTGCTTTCAAAGCCAGAACACTTGCTTCAGGAATCGCTCTCTAAAAATCAGTGCCACTTTAAGTTAAAACATAACAGCTTTGCATTAATCTAGATAAATACTTAATTTCATAAACATAATAGTTGTGATATTGTAAAATATTTAAATATCTTTAAAGATAATCTATTTAATTTAATCTACCAGTGTTTTCTTAATTATTTCTTTTCTCTTAAACATATATACTTACAATCCCCTTCATTAAACCGCTCCTGCTACACCAACACAAGCTACTACAACACAACACACCAATAACATTTCACTATTCTCAAAAATATTCAAAACCTGTTCAAAAATCACAGTCTAATTAGCCGATTTTCTTCAAATCTGGTATTTTAGCAATGCTTTTGAAGTATATTAATATAATACAAGTGGCAGAACCATTCATTTTACTGAAGTGATGGTAACGAGAGCTTTAGAGCTTAACGCCACTTTTCCCCTCCAAAAACCCAACAAAAATCCAATTTTCCGGCAAATAAAAGTTATTCGTATTTATGTGTGTAAATAGTAAACGAAATTTGAAGAAAATTATTGGAGCTGTTTTCGAGAAAAACGCAAAAAACTGAAAAAAAAAAACCTTTCGGATGATGGATTTTACCGGAAACGTTTCGTGTTGGATTAAGTGTGATACCTAAACAGAATACCAAGTTTGAGCTTCCTGTAATTTTTTCTTTGTTGAGATACTTTGCTCACAAAAAAACACGCATACAGATCCGAATATTTGACAAGATCTCAATACTTCCTCTTGCAAGAAATGAGAGAAAGTAAAAAATGAAAAATCCATTCAGTAATGGTTGAGGGAATTTGACCAGTAACTTCTGTCGCCCCTCCTCCAAAAGTTTGAGTTCTGTTGATACACAAGGATGTTTCAGCTTCCTGCGATTTTTTTGTTGTTATTATTTCCAGCGAATACTGAAATCAAAAAGCCGTTATATCGCAATAATTCCTCTCACAATAGGGAAACAGTTAAGTATTAAAATATGTGTTTTGGTCTTTCTTCTAAATTTAACGTCTGCTATTCCATCATTTTAATCGAATGAAGTTTATACTATGTCAAAAATATTATATCTACTATAACTATGTCAAAAATATTATATGAAACTCTCATACACTTTGTCTAACTTTGCTTCCCAACTTTCAATTGACAAAATAAACTTGGATTAGTTTAATTGACATTAGTAAGTGGTGAACTCGACCAAAAAATGGTAGTGGCATTTTAGATGCGTTAACAATATTCCAAAAAATAAATTTTCTCAAAACTGTTACAAATAAATGTGGTGGACATGTAAAGTATGGAATAACTTTTTAAAGAAAATTATAATTTTCAAGAAGTTGCGAAACTGTTAAGAATCCTTTAAAAACTTTACCGGTAACATATACATTTAAGCAGAGATTAGATAACCGGACAGTAGGTATTTAAATTTTCTACGGTTTCCAGTTTTGAGATTTGTCACATTCATATACATGCACAGACCAATTACTAAAATCCATACTTTCTTATTTATCAAATATCTATAAAGGATGTATTCCATTCGAAAATCAGATAAGAATACAATAACTTACTCTTGCAGCATCTAAGAACGTAAACAATATTCATTCATAATCCTTGTTGCTCAAACTTATTTATAAAACATGTCTCTCTCTCTCTCAATACAACATTATTATCATCTTTTCTTTACACTGTTATCATATTTTATAGGTATTTCAAGTTGAAGACCTTTTTCAAAGAAACAGACAAAATTAAACGAGTGAAAATAATTTACTAGCAGTTACCTAGCCTTGTGCCCTTGTCTGTTTTAAATTTACAATTCTGATTCATTCAGAAATTGGATAGTAAATTCATTAACAAAGAAAATTTAAAGTATTACAAGACCCTTCTAACACAACGATTAATGTAGTATTGTAGCATTATGTACCAGCTTTTGCTCTAATATATGCAATGCTTTTTTTTATTAGACTATAATTCAAAAAAGTTTTATTTCAAAATAAGAACTCCTCTTTTTTTTTCTCGTTTTTACAATCTACCTCGGCTACCTTCACAATATACCTAGATACGTGGGCGTCGGCCTTTGGCTATTCCTAATTGTGACCAAAAAATCAAAACAAGGAAGAAAGCACATATATAATTTGTTAGAAAAAGGAATTACTCAAATTCATTTTCAAGCATTTATATTTAAAGGTATTCATATATAAATTAAATATTGTAATGTATGAACTTAAATTAATTGCAATAACTGATCCGTCTACTAATAGAAACTAGCTTATCAACGAAAGAGTGTGGTCTCGTAATTAGTTATTTATTTAATTAAGCGTTATATGTCTATTCTTTTATCATTTTTCTATGGTTTTTGACACTAGCAAATTCTACTTTATCTTTACCTAAACTTTTTAATCTTCTCCTTTTTCGCATTAATTTTCTTATTTCTTCAAATTTTTTTGCAGAATAGCCTGTACACTGCTTTCTTGTAACTTTCTTGTCCATTTTTTGTTGCTTTTACTATTTGTTCTTTCACGCTAACTCTCCTCATATACATAGCATCATAATTTAGAATCTCCGTTAATATTTCCGCGTAGATACTTTCCTTCGGAGATGCTGTACTTACAGTCATGTTCGTTTTCTTAGGCAGTATATATTTTTCTGTTTTCCAGTTTCAAAATTGCTTCTCTGACATGTGATCACTCAGCACTCCTTATGTTTTTCTCGCCTTCCTTATCTACGTCATTTATAAATCGTTATTTGCCAAGATGTAAACAATTTCATTCTTAGTTCTCTCATTAGGGCTAATTCATTTTTTTAATAATGTCTATAATATCCAATAATTACATACGAGCACACACACAGACAATATATATAATAGTTACATGAATTAAAGATTCAGAATTGGCATAAATTACATGTTCTATTCAATTCAAATAAATAAATAATTCATATTAATTCAAAATAACATATCATCATAAGAATCTATGTCTATAGGAAAAAAAAGGAAATTATCATTCATCAAATAGATGATGGCAAAGTCCTTGTCTTCTTTTGTAAGTGATTACAGATGATAATGAGATAATATCCGGCAAATTATAACTTTGGGCATTGATTAAGATTTTATAGATGATATTAGTAACTACTGGCCACTTTGCCTTTGAAATGATTTGACTATTTACAAATAATGATGATGTAGTTATTAATGGAAATTCAAAGATATGTCAATGATTTGTAATCAAGGTAATGTCATTTACAATGGGATAAAAGACATAAGTGTTCAGAAGAATCCAGAAGAGATCAAGGTATGAAATATTTAGGTGAAAACATCATTCGAAATGATAGGTACTTTCAATTATAAAATTTTAGGTGTTCCGAATTAGTTTTCACCCAGTTAATGATCTGTTTAACAAAATAAATTAAACAGGTTCATTTTATTAGCCTTGGACCCGATTCTTTTTATAAGGTAACAAAAAAAAAAAAAAATTAATAACAATTGGGATTTTTGGGTTTCAGTTTATTAATTTAATGAAGAAATGAAATTTATGTGTGAATCCATGTTTGGATTATGCACGATTGATGGATTAAGTATAAATTTACCGGCAATAATGTTAAATTACGTTGATGGCGTAAACTAACGTAATAATAAAAATTATATCTTTCAAGGCCAACCACATAATTTAAATTTTTGAAATAAGGCTAAGGTTGATAGGCCATTGATGCTTAACGTTCCACAATATGTACAGGTCAGTTACACAGCTGTACTATCATTTTTTTTCCTTCAATCCACTACGTAATTTTTTCCTGATTTTCCAAACGTAAAAATAGAAATGTTAGTAAATCTTTTTAATGGCGAGATTCATAAATAATATCATTACTTAGTTGCAACAGAGAAGAGATATTAATATTCACTGCATGGTTACTTAAACAAAATTCAAAATACAATTGGTAACTATAAACATAGCTATTAAGTTTTTTCTAATTGAACAGATATATGCTGAAGAGACTTATAAAGTAATTCACCAATAATTCTTGCTCGAAAATTGCAATTTTAGGCTAGAATCATTCATATATATAATTTTTTTAAACAAAAACTCTTTATTTTTAGGATCCACAACCTCCAGAACCATGGAAAGGTATAAGAGAAGCTCAGTTCTTCGGCAGAATGTGTTTACAGTCCCTACACCATGTTCAGATTATAGCGAGTGCCGTAGTTGGAAGTGAAGATTGCCTCTATCTATCCATCTACACACACAATGTGAGTAAAACTTTTAAGAATTAATTGTGCTTTATACATAAAAATATATGATGTTTCGAAAGAATCTATTGGTTTTGTGGGATGTTGTTGACTGCTTAAATTTTGACAAAGAAGTCCTAATCTAACCACGCACTATGAGAGCTAAGTGGTTGGTTAGAGGCATGGACTGCCCAGCTTTGATGTATTGTCATATTGGATTTGATTTCCAATCTTGGTCTTGGATTTTATTTGATGTATTAATTTGACTAATATATAGTAAAGTATTTGTTGTGGTTGGTTGCGCAGAGCTGGAAAGCAGCAGAATTGAGAGATAAGTTTGAGCTTGAATGGCCATAGAGAGAACAATTTTCAACCAGCAAGTTCACTGATTTACAACCATTCTTGCCTGCCAAAACATTATCTTTCAATTGGATTAGAAGCAAGCAAATCTGAGTCACCTATGTACCAGCTCAGAACTGCCGCAAACTAAAGGCGCGTTCACACGGGGCATGACAGCTAGTGTGAGCCTCGTTTTTGAGGACTAGGACCTATGTGTCATGAAATGTGACATCGGCTCACGCCTCATATCTATTGTAGTGATGTACTTTAGAAGACAGGAAGCGCTACTGTCCTACTGTTCCCCAAAAAATAAACTTTTCCGGGAAATTGTTTCAGATAAAAGTAATAGATATCCGTGTGATAGATAGTATGGGAAATTTAAAGAAAATCGTTGTTGACGTTTTCGAGAAAATCGTGAAAACCGAAAAAATCATTAAAAAATCAGCACTCTGGCTGATGTATTTTGCTGATACCTTCGTGTCGCAATGGTAGTACCTAAACGGAATCCATGTTTGAGCTTCATGTTACATTTCGTTTTAGAGATATTTTGTTCACGCATGTAGAGTCCATTCGCTAAAAACATTTTTTTTCTTTCGCAGACGACTTCAAAACATGTATTTCCGGTGAAAACTCATTTTCGAAAATTTGACACCATCGCAATATTTTCATAAACGGCAAATAAAATTTGGCCTAATTAATTTTACTCTAATTAGCTTAGCTTATTAAGCAAAGTAATGCCTTTTTTCCCAGGCCGGTTTAACACCCTACTATCAAATTTTGTTATGTTAATAAGGTTCTACATTTTCTCATAATTCATTGAATAAGTGTATAAATATTCGAGGAATGCAATATGGAGGGAAGCGCTGTTCTGAATGCATAGTATCACAATCACATGTATTAATTATGACTCATTCAGCTTTATTAAATTATATATATATTTTTTAAGAATAAAAGTATACTTTCTCAAGGGATGACCAAAGGAAAATTATTTTGATCATAAATGTAAATTTATCCTTTATAATTTTTAGATCTATTCATTTCTTATCATGCTGTTAATATTAAACTAAGAAATAAGCAAAAATTTTAACCTCAGATTTCTTTGTGCCAAAATTGTTTGTAATCAGTACCCAATTGTAAACATGATTTAAAAAAAAATAAATATCACTTTACCAATTATTGGGTGACATTATACCGTTAAAATTAACCCAACTGTATATAAGAGGTGTTTATGCTATAACGAGGAAATGTTTAATGTAGTAAAACATTTTTGTTTTTCTTATAAGAAGCTTCCAATTTTTTTTTTAATCATTGAATACTGCGCCTTGTAATAAAATGTACTTAATTTTTTTTTTAAATCTAAGACGCGTCAGCATCTACGGTCATTTGCGCCCGGAGCGTTCTCAGTGCATTGCCGGCCTACGAACAGTGTTTTCTCGCTACAGATAATACTACCCATCACCGGACCAAGGCTTCTAGGAAGAGAGAATCTACGGGCAGCACAGCTGGATTCGAATCCGGGATCTCCACGTTGCTAGTCCAGAGCGTTATCTCTGAGTTAATCCCTTCCCTCCCTCTCTGGCATGTTTTTAAGTGTTAAGGTTCTATTTGTAGGTATTAGCATCACATGAATATCGACATGATATATAAGGTAATTAATATTATTTTTTATGTAATGATAACTGGAGAATGAAGATTTGAAGGTATAGTTAATTATCTATATCTATAGAAAAAAAAGTAAAAAAAAAAAAAACACTAACAATATGCATTGTATGATGTAAAGCAAATTCTATGAGATTAGAGCAGCCTGGTTTCTTGTGGTTGTAGTGAAACTGTTATCATCTTTCTTTTTTTTTAATTTAGGGCGCGTCAATATCTATGGTCATTGGCGCCCGGAGCCTTCTCAGTGCACTGCCGGCCTCCGGTTATCATCTATTATTATTATTTGTCTGTGGCAGAGACCAAACCCTTCGCTATCCAAAGCCCCACTGGGTCCATATAGCTACCCCAAGAAAAACAACGAACCGGGTCTAGAATAAATATCCAGGCCTATTCCATCTAAGATTCACCGCAGGCCGAACAAATCGGACAGTAACCTCAAATGGAAATAGCCTAAGCTCTTCCACAGACATCCCGTTCGGACCAAAGGTTGTCTGTGGAACGGACAAGCAATCTGTCATAAGATGGATGGGTATTTCCTCCTCTGTCTCACAGACTCTACAAAATGGATCCGGCAGGAGCCCCTTATGTAGAGATGTCTCCTTAAACCACAGTGTCAGTAAGGGATCCAACCAGATGCCTGAGGGAGTTCCGCGAAAAATACAGCAACGTCTCACTGGTAGCCCTGTCCGGACCCCCGATGAGCATGAGCCAACTTTGCTCATCCATAAGCATAAGAATGAATGCTGTGAAGCTCTTCATTACTAGAAGCCTGACAGACATGTGCCAGAAGAGACGCCAACAGCAGCCTCGGGACCAATGAAAGGGAGAGAGAGGCGCCAATTTGCAAACCTAACCACCTCCTCATTCCCAAAAATTCCCATATGACCTGGTACCCAGACTAGAAGCACATCCTTCAGAGATGAAAGCTCTTCTAGTCTTTTAGAACATTCTAACACCAACCTGGAAGTGAAGACACATGAACTCAGCGTCTTCAGCGCAGCTTGGCTGTCCGAGCAGATACAAACCGTTGCACATACAAACATTTTAAGTTAGTGTTACGTACCCTCTCATCCAAGATACAACAAAGAATAGCATAAACCTCCGATTGAAAAACTGTGGTCCTTTCACCAAGAGATAATGCCAAATGATCTCCGGTCTCAAAATAAACCGCAGCTCCAGACCTACCATCCGCAGCTACATCCATTCCGGTACCGTCCATGTAACACCGGAAGTAATTATCAGGTATCACACCAAACGGACTCAATCTTAACCAATCTTCCCTAGAAGGTAACCTGACACTGTAAGAATGCTTGAAAGCAAAAGTCTTCAACATACTATCTGAAGGAAAACATGTATTAGGAACCTTCAAAAGCATCTCGCGATGAATGGTAGAATGATCATATCGCTTACCTTGCCAAAAACCTGCCTGTTTTATTCTGTAACAGACTTTCATTGCCATAGTTTTCACTCTACCAAGAGCGGCGGGATTCCCAATAAAACTCCATTGCAGCTGTAGGCGTGATCCGCATCGCACCGGTCACCGCTAGACAAGCCAAGCGTTGAATATCCTCAAGCAGCAGTCTAGCGGATCTTATCTCAATGCGACGCCACCACAACGCAGCCGCATATAACAACCTAGGTTTAATACCATAAATCCAAAACATAATCTTGGGAGTAATCCCCCAATTTTTACCTACACATTCCAGATTCTTCGACATTGCCAAAAGGAAATAATTGCCTTTTGATGCTGTGTCTTAAATGTTCCGACCAATTTAATATACTGTCAAGAACTACTCCAAGAAACTTCATCGATTTGTAAATCTGAACAGAAGTTTCTAATAACCTAGGAGGTTTTAATCCTACGATCTTCCTCCTAAGGGTAAATAAAATCACTTGGTCTTACTGGGATTAATTGAATGACCCGTATCCTGAGTCCAATCATATACTGTTGGGGCACTTGGCGTTATCGTCTAACTTATTCAGAATCATAAATGAAATGAAATAAAAGAGCATTAAATATTTTTAACTTAAATGTGGGACAGACAAAATATAACACTTTTAGAATAGCGTCTAGAAATGATTTTATACTAAAGAGAGCAATTAATGTTAATACTGATACCACAAATATCTGGGATTTTATCTGTCGCTGTATACTCTTTTTATTAATTGTGACCGGTTTTGGATTTTCCTCTATTGTAGAGTTTGGTTCATCAGATTCTGTGAAAACTGACTTTCCTCTGCTCTCTGCACGACCTTGATGAGCTAAACTCTGATAATTAAAGAGAATCCGAAACCAGTCAGAACTAATTAAAAAAAAAAGCATGATCTAACGGATAAAATCCCAGTTATTATATCCAGCATGCGAACCCACCCAAGTACAAATACAAGTATTAATAATGTTTGTTTTATAATCTAAATGTTCTAATATTAAATTACTTTTAATTTTGCAGTTAAAACCAGAAAAACTTAATCCTGTACTAGTTTATATACACGGTGGAGGATTTGAATATGGTAGCGGAGAATTTGAAGGAAGACCCGGATATTTTATGGATCATGATATTGTTTTAGTAACAATGAACTACAGGCTTGGTCTAATGGGTAAATATATGTAGTTGTGATTTTCCTTTAAAAAAAGTTTTTTAAAACATTAGCTGGAATAATTAATTTATCATTCCATTCCATTAATCTGTTCATATTTCCAAGAAATTTCTAGTCTAACAACTTATATATAATCTAAATTTATAATCTAAATATAGATTATCTACATCTAGCCCTAGCTATTTCTTTGAAAACATATTCAAAATATTTTGACTTAATTTGTATTTAATTATTTACTTTTTCACAGCTATTTGTTGTTGAAACCAACAGTTGTCTTAACATGGCATCCATTTGTAACAACAAGTATCACAATTATTATTTATATTCTTTAAAATTCTAACCAGCTCCTAATTTATATAGAATTGATTTTTTCACTGGTGTCCCCATCCTTAGCCGTTTGTACTTCAGATATGTTTTATAAAGATATTGCAATATGTAAATGATAATCAAACATTTCCCCTGTATGATCCTACATTACTACTCGTATGTGATGCTGATCTATGCTAAATCAAAATAGCTGTATCAACGAAAGTTCTGCAGGCCCTTAATAATGTGTAAGAGCGTTTGAATTGATAGCTAAGACCAGAATGACTGTAAGGACGTCAATTAATTCTTGGCATATCTCCATTTTCTGTAACATTCGTTTACTGGACTCAAAAATTTCAACCTCGGTTAGAGCTTATACCACAACGGAGAATGATACTTATATTTCATTTTAGTTGCATGTTCGCGGTTATTCAGAGGGTAAAATCTTTAAATACTAAACGATAGAGAGATGTTGGTGCACACTGTGATGCTCACGTAACTAATGTTGATTTTTTTTTATTCGTTTAATAATAAGGTTTCCTAAGCATGGAAGATGAAGTACTTCCTGGAAATATGGGCTTAAAGGATCAAAATATGGCACTCAAATGGATACAGAGAAATATAAAAAACTTTGGTGGCGATCCGAACAAAGTAACCATTATGGGGGAAAGCGCTGGAGGAGCTAGTGTATACTATCATATGATATCACCACTGAGCAAAGGTTTATGCTTAATTCATATTACATAATTTACAAAGAAATTCATAATTGTACAAAATAACTGTAATATAATCAACAAAAGTATTAAATTTGCACAAGACAAAATTTTATCATTTTTTTTTTAATAAATGTTTGTGAATAGGTTTATTTCAAGGAGCTATTAGTCAATCAGGTACTGCTCTTAGTCCTTGGGGCTATTTACAACCAGGAGTGGCGCGAGAAAGGGCAATCAAGGTTGCCAAAGCAATTAGATGTCCAATTAATAGTACAAAAACAATGGTAGACTGTCTACAACAATTGGATAGTAGAGAAGTTATGAAGCAATATAAACATTTTCCAGTATGTGTCAAATACTACTTATTCATTGCATACAAAATTTATTTCATTCACAGTTCTCTATATATTTGATTGCAGATGAACCAAATTGAAATAAGGCCGACATTTGCTCCAGTTTTAGACCCTGCCTCCAAAAATCCATTCGTTCCAGAAGATCCGCATAAAATGAAGTCACTTCCATTGCCTTGGATGACAGGTTGTTCTACTATAGAGGGTATTGTCAAAAGTGCTTGTGAGTGACCACTAATTTTTATATATTTTTATAAAAGTGAAATTACAAGACATAAATATTTATCTCTTTATAAACTTTATGTTATTGCTTTTTATCAGATTTCACTAAATTTCCAAATAAGTATAATGACGTGGATAGCAACTTTCTGAATATGACTAAAATTATGTTATTTAAAGATAATGAAAATGTTCCCAAAGCTGTTGCTGCAAGAATCAAAAGATACTATTTTGGAAATAAAACATTATCTAGAGAAATGGCTCACAATATTACTGATGTAAGTTCAAAGCCCATTTAAATTTAAAATTTGCAATATATCTATTTAGATTATACGGTATGAATCCGAGAACTCTTATTCTGAAAAGTAAATATTTACTGTTTTTTATATCTAATCCTATAAAGATTGTTTTAAGTGCTCAGAAATTACAGATCTCGGAGCCAGGAGTGAAGAGACCAGTCAATAGACATTTTTTTATGTGTGCTTATGGTACCTCAAAACATGTATTTTCTGCGAAAATCCGAGAAATCGCAATACTCTCACAAAGAATGTCAAATAAATTGAGAACGTTTCTTGAACTTCCTTTTAGATTTATAAAAGCTAATGTTAATTGTATTAGTTTAGGTGAAGACAGAGGTTTGGTTAGAGAAGGTGCTTCAATTAATTGTCCTAATTTCTAATTTCAATTAATTGTCCTAAGATATTTGGGCAATAATTTTTCCAATTTAAAGTAATTCTGAGATTACCCGGTGTCTAGTTTCTGTCATTTTATTTATTTTGTTTTATCATAATTTTTTTTTAAAGAATAATAGTTTTGTGTTATTCAGGATCCGTAACTTTAGGAAGTACTCTAATAATATAAAGTACGGTTAAATGACTATTTTTCTAATTTTCTTCTTTATAAGAACTTAAACGTTCATTTTTAAATGCCGCTGTATGAGAAAGAGAGGTTGATTGTAATTTAATTATTTCAAACCAGATGTATTGAGTATTTGCTGACATTTGAATGAGTATATAATCATATGCGATGATTTTTTTATTTTATTTTAAAGCGCATCAACGTCTATGGTGACTGGCGCCTGGAATCTACTCAGCCTATCTCTGGACAGTGTTCTCTCCTTATAGACAACACTGTCCATCACTGGACAGTGAACTTTAGAGGTTCCTAGGTTTTTTTTTTGTTTATTATTATTATTATGACCATGTGACCAATATTATGTTCATAATTCATACTCAATAATAAATTCATATGAACCCTTGTGATATAACTCTCTTGGGAAACAAATCTTTATGATTAAAAATAGCATATTTTCAGATGTTCACTGATTCCTGGTTCATCTATCCAATGATTAAATCTTTGTTAAGGCATAAAGGACCAAATTATGTTTATTATAACACCTATCAAGGCAAACATTCTTTACAGGATGCATATGCAGCTCATAAATTTGTAAATGGTAGGTTAAATTATAGCTTGACAACAGCCAAAGATTCATTACATTTCAAGTTGGTTTTTGCCTACATTTTCTTTATGAAATGTTCCCTTTTAATTAATTATTGTATTTTTTCTAGTGTCTTCCTTCATTTTGTTTAGAAATTTAAAACAAAACATTAAAACAAATTTTGTTTAACATTTAAAATGTTTTGAAGGAATTTCAAGAAATTCGTATGTTAAAATAGTAAAAATGTCTCATACATGTCTGTTGTCATGCGAAAGTGCTGAAGGCAATTTTGGTTTATTATTATTATTTTGAGACGGCTGTTTCATAAGAAAATAGAGTATTATAATTGCTTTATATTAAGAATCTTCTTCTGTTCAAGGCTCTTACACAATAACAATTCAGCTGTACGGAAAGTGGCTGAGAGCGAATGTAAAAATTAATTATTTATAATATCAATATATTTTTAGTTATTATTTTTTTATGAGAATTGGAAGGAGTATTTCATTCTAACCTCAGTAATGTAAAAATCAGATTAGGTGTGTGGCAAACATAACGGCATGCTGCAAGTTTTTAAATATGTTTATCTGATGGCGTATTTTACAGAAAAATACTTTAGAAGAAACAAAAGCAATAACTGAGGAAATTGAAAAAAAAAAAATTCATTTGATACCTAAAACTAAAGGCGGCCATCGTCATGCAAACCTAATTCTGTCTTCGGGTTTGAAATCAACGTGAAGTTAAAACAACCATGTAAAATGTTGATTCATTAACCGAAGTTAAATCAGTGGTTCATTTTAAAATTCAGTACGCGCTATATTCCTTATTGAAAAAGTATATTACAAGTAGGAGGGGGGACATCCTTTGTACCAAACCATGGAGGCAATCTCAATCCCAAGACTCATTATTTACTAGTGTTTTGCAGAAATACTTTAAACATTTAGGGCTCATAAAATAAAAAAACATTTCTTTACATGAATACAAAAATTAAATCAGTGATTGAATGTATTTCTAAATCTAGTCAAGAATATTTTTAACCATACCAGTTAATGAATGATTATTTTATAAATAAATTTAAATTAATCAACACAAAATAAAACGACCTATGAATTAGACATTATGATTATTAATAATGTGAATTATTCGTAAGGCAAGAAAATGTGTACCTGCTTATTGAAAAATATTAATATAATTCAGTGGAAAGTTATTTAAAGAATTTTCTATACTAATATCACATGTGCATTAACATTTATAAATACTTAAAATGTTACTTAAATTGTATTAGGAGTACATCTTTTGAATTAAGGTTTCTGAACATAATTAAACAGAAGTACTTTGATTTATGGCCGGCGCTAGGCTCGTGTTATCCCTAAATTTAAAGATTGCGTTTAGGTCTCTCATTGAGAAATCAAACTTTAAGCCTCACATAGTGTCAATAGCAAACATTCCTTATGTTTTTTAATATTAGACATTTATTTTTAGGAACAGCCCATGCAGACGAGTTGATGTATTTATGGGATTATGTAATCCCGTTGGCTTTAGAAGGAGAAGATCTCAAGTTCTCCAAACTATTGGTGAAATTATGGGTTAATTTTGCTACATTTGGGTAAGAATTTATAGAAATATATTTTTACTTTATTTGTCTTATGCTTTATCCCATTATTATAAATGTTTGATTTTTTTTCAAGTTTTAGTTTGAATTTGGGAACAATTATTTTTATCATTAGTTTTTGCATCTAAGCAGATTGTCATTCTTTCTTTAATAACTTGGACGCTCGCCCCCCACTTACCATTGAATTTTTTTTTATATCATATTTTCTTCCGATTAAACTAGATTAATTTTTGCAGTACACCTACACCAGCTGGATTTAACTTGGATTGGCCTCAGTGGAATGAAGTTAGCCAGAAGTATTTGAAATTCAGTAATCAAGGAACTTCAATAGAAGAAAAATTACTTGCTGAACGTGTAACATTTTGGTCCAGCGTAATGTCTAGAATAAAGTAAAATAAGATAGTCATCAAAACAATTATTGTATATATAATCTCAGGAATGTTATTGTGATCTTTATGCATGAGATACTTCTCAATTCTTTGTACATATATCATTCTGTATATATAGTGTGTAATATAATATAAAAATCCGTGGTATTTGCCGAAGACGGATGTTGATTACAAAATTTATGGGATTTAGGATTTAGAATATTAATTTTAAGAATTTTTTTTTTTTAATATCTTTATATCTCAATGCAAATGTTACAAATTGTGAAGAACGTCAATCAGAGCCCGCTCTAGGGGCGGGCAACCCGGACATTTGTTCGGGGCGCCATTTTGGCTGTAAGTGTGGGAAAATACTCAAAAAAGTGTGTTAAATACTCAAATTTCACTAATCGATTTTTTCGTTCGCTAAAAATTTATATAGCTTATGCATTAAAGCTAAAAATATTTACTTTATTATTGAAAAATTATCGCAGAATTTGTAAAGGACGATGCTTGAACTTGTTTGAACAAGCATATACTTCTCTGAACAAAATAGCATTAGCATGCACTGTGCTGCTTCAGCTTGCGCTTGAACATGCATAGACTTGCTTAATAAAATATATACACTGCTGGTAAAAAGTTGGGACCACCTAGAATAAAAATGTATTATATTTATTTTTGTTAATTTAATGTTTCGTTATGAATGAAATAAAATGTCAGTAATTCAAAAATGTGATATCTAATCTATATACAATAATACGATAACAAATTCATTACAAAGTGTAAATCTTTCCCAAAAATAAATTTCGACTAAACAGCTTTTTCATCTAAGTGACCACCTCTCCGCTTAATTACCTCTCGTATAACTCTAGGCATTCTCTCAATCAGTGTATTGATTGTTTCGAATTCAATATTACTCCACACACTGTACAGTATCTGCCACAGAGTATTTAGGGAATTAGGGCACTTGAGACGTACTTTCCCTTCTAGCTCATCCCACAAAAGTTCAATTGGGTTCAAGTCCGGGAATTACGACGCCAGACCATATTGACACATATTTTCATCTTCTTTTTCCTTAAGGTATTGTC